>PVKY010015320.1:0-10226 GCA_004027775.1 Bradypus variegatus | reverse complement strand
TACAGGTAATTTCCTGCAGATTATTATAATTTTCCCCATTTATTGAAAGAGAGATTGTGGTGGACACTGGGTGACTTCCCAATATTCATTTACTCACAGATGATCAATCCAGGATAATCACAGTAACTTCATCCCCACATTTGTGACTGATTCAGGGATGGACAGGCCAAGACAATTTGGACCAATGAGATGCTCAGAGATGCTTACTTGAACTTCTGGAAAAGAAAAGTCACTCTCTTGATGAGAATAAGTAAGTTACTGCTTCAATTGCCACTAGCAGTCATCTTGTGACTATTAAGGGAATAAGTCTTAGGATGAGGTAAATGTGTAGATGGACAAGAGAAGAGAAAGAACGAACAAGATTCTTAATGCCAAAACTGATTAAATGAATTAAAAAAAAAATCTTAAAGCCTCCTATTATGTCAGATAAATCTTTTAATGTTTAAACCAATCCAGGCTGAGGTTTCTGGCACTCAGGGCCCAAAGAATCTGATATTGTATAGATGAAGGAGTCCCAGTGACTAGGGTTAAGTTAGATATTCAATTCATTGTTATTTCAAATGTACCCTGAATTAGAACTAACTTTGTACCTATCAGCATGACGTGCCAGAAAAATGTTGTGATAATTCTAATAGAAATTATCTCTGTAAGAAAATATAGCTGAATCAACAATAATTAGACCCAGTAGTAGAATGAGGACTTAGAAGGAAATAAATCATGGAGAATAGACAGACACAGGCCATGCCCCATAGAGTTTAGTTTAGCAAAATGAAACAGTATTACTGGAAGTTTAAAGAGCAAGCATAAAGATTAAAAGTGAGAGTGGGATGTAATCTAAGAATGAAAAGAAGATTGGTGTGGATTGGTGGAGGTGGGGATTGGACGAAGAGATGGAACAGGTAAAGGAGTAAAATGGTGAAAGACAGGATTAAAGAAGCAGCCATTATCATGTAAAACCTTACAAGCCACGCAGGACTTTATCCTGAAGAGCAAAGAATTTTTAGCAGAAAACTGAGGTCATGAGATTTGTATTTTATAAAAGATCATACTAGCTACAATATGAAGAAAGGATTGGAAGAAAAAAGGTAGAGAGACATGTTGACACAGATGAGATTATATGGTAGGTAGGCTAAACTAGGTATTATCAATGGAAATATTAGGAATAATATGCAGGTGACTACCTGTCCTCACACACATCTTTATTTATTGAGTTATACTCCTAGAAGTAAAACTGATGGGTCAAAGCATATGGACATTTTAAGACTTTTGATAATGTCCTTCATAAATGCTGCCGCAATTTATTCTCTTAATAACAGTAGACAAGTATCCACTTCTCCACACCATATCTATCAAATCTTAAAAAAGACTTGTATTTTATGCATAATTTTTCTGTAAACCCACAACCTCCCTAATAAAGGAGGAATCAACAAGGAAAAAAGTCTTAAAGAACTATTAACAAATATATTTTCTATATAGGAGAATCTTATGGGCAGTGATCTGGTTATGGTGGTGGAAGCTAAGGGAATTAACTTAAAGGTTCAACATAGCAAGTAGTTACTACTTAAGTGTCTATTTGGGGTAGGTAATGAAAAGAGTGCCCTTCTAAGCAACCCTAAGCACTAACCAAATACATAGTATTAGCTCAATAAATGATTGGTAAATGAATACAAGCAACAGACATATCCACCACCCCACCCCACCCCCCCGCAGAGGATGATTCTGAGTTTTGTTCCATACTATCTACAGCTGCCTCTGTGCAGGCCAGGTGGTAATAATAATATAGTTAAAAATAAATAAATAAATAAGCACCAGCTTTCATTTCACAGTTGGTAAGTTAATGGTTCATTTTTTAAAAATCAACTTCCTTTCTTGTAGGTTTATTTAGAAGGAAAAAGAGAGGCAACAGTGAGAGCCATATCTCATTTATCTCTCTACTACTAACCTTAGCACAGTGCCAAATACAGAACAGGCCCTCAGTCTATGTTGTCTTAAATGGAGCTAACTAATTCTATTCCCAGCTTTGCTCCTAATTTGCTGCATAACTTTGGACAGGTCACTTTGTTTCTCTTAAAATTGGTTTTTGCATCTAGAAATTGGGGGGAAAATACCTTATGGAGGGGTGTGTTGCTTAAAGAATAAATGAGAAAACAAACACACATAACGTATTTTGGGAAAAGCCTAAATAAAGCACTAGATCCCAAACCTGGTTGTACACCAGAATCATCTGGGAAGTTTTTATTTTGAAAATACACATTTTTTTGGCTCTATCTAATACTGATCATAATCTATATATAGAGGTTGGGGAAGAAGGCTGGAAATCTATTTTTAACAACTCATCAAATCATTCTTATACAGCTGGGCACTGGTTTGGCATTTGAAACCCTCAGATCTAATGCACTTACACTCAAATGTAAGGGATGAAAGGTTAGAAAGCTGCCTCTGATCAATGAGAAGAAACAATGCAATAAAGCAGGTTATTCAATAAAGCAGGTAATTTAGTTGTAAGGCTATCTGTTTTTCTCTTGGGACTTAAAAGTGTTTTCATCTTGATTTCTAAACAATTATTATTTTCTCTGTATTGGCCCTTGAGGTAAATAGTTGCTCACTGAGGGCTAGATGTCCCTTCTACTTTGGCATGAAAGCAGAACTCAAAGAAAATCTCTCCCTATAGGGTTTCCTTTTGGAGTAATGAAAATGATCTGAAATTAGATATGGAATTAGTTATGGTAGTGATGGTTGCAAAGTCTTGTGAATATAAAAAAACCACTGAATATTATACTTTAAAAGGGTGAATTTTATGGCATGTGTGTTATATCTTGATAAAAAAAAAGTCTATCACCTACCAGTTCTCATAAACTCTGGGGTAGTTCAATATAGTAGTACAGTAAAATTTAAAAACAATTGCACCTAATTGCATTAAGGCATGAAATTCTACCTGAAGGGTCAGAACCTCTCTTTTAATTCCAAGCGTCTCTATAAACACCAGCCAGCCTCCTCCTCACCCTCCTCCTGGAATAAGTATCGCTAAAGTAATGATTCTAAACAGGAACAATGTTATTATTCCCTGGGAGATATTTTTGATTGTTACAACCAGGTAGGTGCTATTATCTTCTAGTGGCCAGGGATACTACTAAATGCCCTACAATGCACAGGGTAGTGCCCACAACAAGGAATTATCCAGTCCAAAAAAAAAATGTCAGTAGTGCCAAGGATGAATAACTCTGGTCTAGGGCAGTGGTTCTCAAAGTGCGGTCCCAGGTCACTAGCAACAGCATCAGCTGGGATGACTGCTAGAAACAAAAAACCTCAGACTCCAGCCCAGACCCACTGGGGATAGGGCCCGGCAATCCGTGGTTCAACACATCCTGCAGGTGATGCTGATGAATGTTAAAGTATGAGAACTAATTCTGTCGTTAGAAATCTTCGTGTTAAATATGAATGCAATCAAAACACATCAGTGAAGTTACCTACGCAAAGTCATCTATAGTTTGTATGAAACAAAACTAGGATGTAAAAACCAAGGTAGTAAAATGTCAGAATCTGAACTCTTAACTACTATACTATAGTGACTCCCAATTAAAAAAAATAATTAAAGTGTCAAAAATATGTGATTTAATGTTTACACATCAGTGAATTCTTTACTCCTCCATTAGAGGATAAAAATTGTTGTCCTCCCTAATTCTATAGACTAGCCCACATTTCATAGGCTGCTAAAAATAGTATGACCATTATAAAGGTTTGTTAATGTTGCTGGCTTTCCAGAATAATTATACTCAGCCTATGTAATGATTCTTTCTCCATGTAATCTCTGGTCATGAACTGGTAGCATTCCAGATTTCTTCTTGTTTTTTAGTTCTTAAAACCCAGGAGAGTGCAATCTTTTCATTGATACTCATATATAGTTCAAGAAATTAGGCTTGACAGGTATAATAGGCAGGGCAGATTTGTCTAACAAGGATATTTTGACTCAGAGGGTGGGGAGAGGAGGTAGAATGGAAATTTCAAGCATATCCTGTTGAACTTGCTTGATGCACAAACTTTGATTTGAAATTTAAGCTTAAGAACTTTTTCTGTTGGTAGGATAATACTTGGTCTTTTCTTAAGTATTCCTCTTAACAGAAATTTGTAACATTTGTTTTTTGGGCTCTCTAATATAATGGCAATTTATCTAGCATTTGGGGCACTGAGTTATTCCACAGATTTGAATTCTGCATAGGTGACCAATGGTAACCCCTTTACGTACCTGAACTTTATTATTTTAACCATTTGTAACTGAAGAATTTCTAAAAATCTATTATAAACATCTCTCTTCTCTCAAAATAAATGCTGTATAGTGAAAAATACCCTTTAATTTGACATTCAGGATCATTATGATCTTTAATAATAGAAGTTGGAGGCTCTTATGTATGTCTGTTAGCCCAAAGACTGAATCACCCAGACTACGCTTTTAGTTCCTGGGTCTTCTCTGTTACTGACAGCTGTCTGGATCTTGGCGAGTATTCCATTCCCCTTCCAACTTGCTGTGTGCAAAGAAACCACACAACCAAGTTGGCTAGAAGTTTATGTAAATAGAGTAAATTATTCTAAATGGGATTCTTTCTGCTGAAGTGTATTGTATAGATATTTTTCTTGCATTTGGTTTTGGAATTGTGTTCAGGATTAATCTGGCCTCCAGATATGTGGGATGTTACTAGACTAAATGTACATTTTTCTACTTCCTCAAATATTTTTCATGTAAACATTATTCTGCTTTTTATAAAAGAGAACAAACCTAGAATTTAAACTCAAACTTATTTTGAAACCGTTTGATGTTTTTAAATAACATTTCCGATGTCTCCACATTTTAGAATTGTGTATCTTTGGGTGAACCCTGCCCTCCAGTTTTGTCACTGATAATCTTTAATCTTATCTTTCCTAGAAATTTTCCTGGATTAGACTTCCAAAGACCTTCAAAAAGCCTATTCTACAATACCATACTCCTTGACCTCTCTGCAGCTGATAACATGGATTATCTTGGTTTTCTTGAAATTTTTGTCAGATTCTAAATTATTCTAGATTCTCTCATATTCTCTATTTCTCTATTAGTATTCCTTCAAACTTCAATGATTTTTCCTCTAAATTATTAGCATTTCTCAAACTGTACTATCGACTTTTTGCAGATACTCTTCAAATACACCTCTTTGTTTCCATGGCTTTTTTCCTAAATTTTAAACAATGAATCCCTACTCTAATTCAGTTAGCTTCCTCATCTTTGTCTGTCTCTTTTTCTAGCACTGAGAGAGGCACTACTTGTGCAGACTCAAAACACAAAGTCTTAAGATCCTCAGCCTTCTGTTTCAACCTCTGCCAAATCTAGTCCTTCCACATTATCAAAGAATGTGGTAATTCTTTATCTTTCCCCTGCCTAGTCAAACCTTGGCCACATTATGCAACTTATCAGTTTTTCCCTCCTCCAAAATACAGCAGTTAAACTCATCTTTGCCTGAAGTTGGAACATTACATCCCATTAGAGTTGTAAGCTGTATTATAACTATATATTATTGCAAACGATCTGAAACCCAAGAATGGTCTAATATAAAAATCAGTGAATATACCAAGTCCTACCACTGTATATATGTCTATATTTTAGAGGACATAATTTGATTGGTGAAATTGCCAAATTATGAAAACCTCAGACACTATTTTCACGATGACATGTGTTGTGATCAACCTAAGGCAATGCTTCACAAACCTTTCCACAAACCTTTCCACAGGAGACTGATATAGTAATCCAAGGATCTGAATTTGTAATCCAAACCATTGGCTAAACAGAATTTCTTTGAAATTCTGCGTTTTACCTTTAAAATTAGTACAAATGTTGTAGTCGTCTCCACAAATGCAATCATGTTTGTTTCGTCATAAAAATATTTTAAATCATTAACAATGAGTAAAACAATGCTCCCGAAAGAAACACTAGTTTATCCCGTAATTCAGCATAACCCTTCACACTCTTCTTCACCAAAAAGCTGCACCACAGTTTGAGAACTATGTAAGTATGGCTTTAATGACTGGCCCTTGAAAAAGCTGCTAAAGGCAATATTTTCGGCATTAGTAATGAATGCAAACCTGCTTTTAAAATTTGAGATTATTAAAATATAACCGTTTAATAAAGTTAGACTCCAACAACGCTGCTCCAAAGTGTCTTTGAGTTTCATTACTGATTCTCAAATGCTTTACAGATTTATTTAAATATTTACCTCTAGTATCTTTAATAAGCACTTCCATACCAGTTACTTTCTACTCTCCAAAATGCATTTTGCCTTTTAATACTCTGCTTTTCTGGGTGCCTTTTGGCCAAAAACCTAAACAATTTTTGGACCCCGATTCGGAATGTCTCGGACACCTTAAAAGTACTTCTGTTTTCTTTTTTCAGTAGGCAGGGTTCATCCCTGAAGGGGCTACGCTCCATCCTCCGTGAACCAAACAACAAAGGCGCGGAGCGTCGTATCCCGGGGTCCCGAGTGCCTACCGGCTGCGCGGGGGCGTAGGGAGAACCAACGCTTTGGTGTCCCCACAAGCGCGAGAGGGAAGCACCAGCGCCTCATCAGCTGCAGCCAACAACACCCTAATTACACGGTCGCCTGCACCCCATCATCAGCCTCCACTGAGTCGGTTACGACAGCAGCCAACACCTCAAGCTCGGCAAGTTTCTCTCGGACCCTGTGCCAAGCCTCCCCCCCCACCGCCGGTGGTTCCCCTCCTGACCCCCGCGGGGCCGCGAGTGTAGACGCGGCCCGCACTCGCGTCCCTCGGCTCCGCCCGCCCCAGGCCCCGGATGTGACGGCACCGCCGCCTTCAGCGATCGCCCCCAGGGACGAGCGTGGGGGGATCCCGGAAAAGCGACCTGGGGAGGGGATCTACCCACCCGACCCGCCAGGCATCGCATACCCAAGTGAGAAGGCTTTCGCACAGCTCCACCCGCTCCACCGACTCCACGTTGAACATCTTCCCCTCCTGGGGCTTGGCAGTGCCTCCCCACTTAGCCAGAAACCGCTGCTGCTCGGGTCTGGGGCTGAGGCGGGAGGGTCCGGGCAGCTGACCTGGCCTCTGGCCCACCTTCTCCTCCGGCCCGGGCTGCGGACTGTCTCCCCGGCGCTTGCAGCGGCTCCCGCACCGTCACCCCCTCTGCCCCTCCTTCTTTCACTCGGGACCGCGCGCCCAACGCGCGCGCCCCCGGCCACGCCCGCTGGCCTGTGTCCCCGCCCCCAGCCTCCCACACCCCTCCTCCCGAGACCGGCGGCCTGGCTCGAGCCGCGGCGGCCGACCCACTGCGCATAATCGCACTCGAGCCTGACCCGCCTCCCCGCTGCCGCAGCCGCCGCCGCGCGCGTCCCCGACTCTGGCTCCACTGCGTGTCGTCTTGCGCACGCTCTCAGCTTTGGCGGCGGCGAGGATTTTCCTCGTCCGTCCGCTCGCGCCCTCACGGAAGCTCGGCAGTGCGCGTGCGCCGGTGCCTGCATCCTAAATTAAAAAAAAAAGCAACTGCAAGTGGTTTCCCGGGAGGGGTGGCGGGGACAGTCCCCGGACATTATTCTCAGTCAACGGGAATTGGCGAGGTAGTTCCTCTGCGGTGGAGAGGTACGCGCGCCCCTTCCCCCTCCCCGACCCGCGGCCTCCCAGCGCCCAGCGCGCGGCGTGCCACGCCCACCCGGATCCGGGCCCGGGAGAGTCGCGGAAGACTGGGGACTCTCCGGGGGCGAGCAGTTCTGCCTGGGGGTCGCCTCAGGGCTGCGGAGTCTCTTCGGGGAGGGTGGAGTCGCTGCATCGAGCCCCAGGTCTCCGCCTTCCTTTAGGAACCCGGGCAAAACCCCAAAGTCGCCCAGTTCCCGTCCGGATTGGCCCGGGGACCGGGGAGGGCCGACGTGGCGGGTTTCTTGGTGATTCTAGGTGGGCTTGGCTGGCGGTGAGCAGAGCCCGCCGTTCCTTCCTTGGGTCACTTGGACGCTCGACTCCCTGAAAGCTTTAAAGTAGGGAGAGCGTGTGCGTCAGGTCACTAAACCGTTAAGGGTCCCTGAGTATTCCTAGGGCCTCTTTCTCCTAGTGCCTTGTTCAGAGTTAGCCGTCTCCCTTAATGGAGAGGTAGAGTACTCACTTTTTCAGAAGAGTGAATCTCTGCAGGGTTAGCGATAAATTATTATGCTATATAACATGCAGACAAGTGCATACAATATACATATTTAAAGAATAATTCATGATAAAACACCCAGATAAAAACAAAGAACATTGCCCATTGCGGGTACCCCAGGAGTTCCCACACTCATACCTGGATTACTTTGTAAGCATAATTCCTTCCCTAGCCTAATTCTTGTAATTATCAATTTTTTCCTTTTCTTTATAACTTTACCACCTATGCATATGTGCTTAAACAATATAGTTTTACTTTGCCTGTTTTTGAACTTGTATGAATGAAATCATGTTATGCTATTTTCTGGCTTTCAAGTAATATTACATTTTTGTATCTTTAAGTATTTTTTATTGCTGTCTAGTATTTCTCAGTATGATTATAATAATGTATCCATTCTATTGTTTGACATTTTGTTGTTTCAGTTGGGGCTACTTAGAACAATACTATAAACCTTCTTGTACCTGGACCCCTAGTGTGTATGTCTGGTAGGAGTTGCTTTAGGATACTTCCCTTGGAGTACTAGTAATGGAAATATTGATTGATAGGGTATGCCTAACTTTACCAGATAATTCCACACATTTATTTGGGATTCAGCAAAGATAACTTCCCAGAAGCCATCTCTACTTTGGTTTGCAGATCCTCGAGTCTCCCTTATCCCATGGAGAGGAGTTTTTTTCTTTGAGCATCCAAAACTGGCAAGACAGCATTGAGTTTTTACCATTACTGTTGACAGTGTACCAGTTACCATGTCATACATGATGATATATCAGTTTGTGAATGTAAAAACTTATCTCAAGTCTTCTCAGTGATCTTTCCTACAAAAAGGGCAGAGAAACCTTTAGAAATTATAAGTATGTATTTCATCTTGTTTTGTTTTGTCTGTTGCTGCCTCGGGGTCTTTGTCAAACCTGAATTCCTACATTCCAAACTAAATTTTTTCTATAGATTCTCTATCTCTTCTTAAGCGTGTAAAATCAGTTAGTGTATTATATTGACTTAAGCCTGACTGAAGTGCAACAGGTCTTTGGATGGGGAGATGAGCAAGATGCTAGCCTTCCCTGGAAGTACTTTGTGGAGGAGCCAGCATCTTTACCCCAGCTGCTCAGATTTTCGAGACTTACATAATTGGCTTCAAACTTTTTTCTGGAATATTTATACACAACACGTTTGTGCATGGTATTGCTGTGTTCTACAGGTTTCCTTTTGTAGCTCCAGCAACCTTCAGAGAAGGAAATTATAGTAAAAGCTTCTTGCATGTGTGTTATTTTCTGCAGAAGCTATGTGGCCTTCAAGATTTTTACATGAGCTTGGGTAAAAGGACATTGAGTTTCTCCTTTAAAAGTTCTGGAATTTCCTGTATTTCCTTTATTTTTCTCTGCCTCCCCCACCCCACCCCCAAAAGCTTTGCAAAGGACCCAGGAAAAGTGTGTGGTACTTGTCTCCTTATTGTAGTTAGTTGAAGGCTAGTTCTCCTCTATGGCTGTTTATCAGATTCAAGTAAACGTGACAATGTTCCGAAGTTCATCCTGTTTTCCCAGGGAACACACACTTAGAGCTTTGATTAAAGAGTGTTTGAGATGAACACACACTTAGAGCTTTGATTAAAGAGTGTTTGAGATGCTGAATAGTACAGCTATGGGGAAGGTGTGGCTAAGTTTTATCATGGTTCTTCTGATTCCTTGACAGTTGTTCATAGTGATAAAAACATTATACCTTCCCTTTCCTGAGCCTACTAGATATGTCAAGCAATATGCTAAATGTTCTACTTCTTATTTCATTATAAATCCCTCAAGGCAAAGCATTTTTTGACCAAAAATGTGGCAGTTTGATATGATTCAACCTAATTTTCCAAATTTTACATGTAAGTAAGTGGAGACCCAGACTCCAAGTCTTAATGCTTCTTGCTACTTGAGCTACTCCCCAGTAAGCAATAACGAAGCCAAAGCTAGAAGCCGGTTCTGCTTCAGGATTCTATCAATTATACCACATGATTTCCAAGATCTTTTGTACATTTTGTTTTCTTTTTTTGTAAATCTCAGTTAAAAACAGACTGAGTATAATA
>PVKY010015319.1:0-10227 GCA_004027775.1 Bradypus variegatus | reverse complement strand
ACTATAACTAGAAGCTAATAATAGAGGGGCATATAGGGAAAAATATACCTATTGCAAACTACTTACTACAATTAACAGTATTTTAACATTCTTTCATCAACAGTTACAAATGTACTATACACCAATACTATGATTCAGTAATGGAGGAGGGGGTGGTTAGAGGTAGGGGAGTAATTGAGGTTTTTCTGTTTTTGTTTTTTTTTTCTTTATTTCTTTTCTGGAGTAATGAAAATGTTCTAAAAATTGGAAAAAAAAATCAATTGTGGTGACCAAATAAACCCCCTTTTATAAAAGCCAAAAAAAAATCTACAGAGGAATTAAAATAATATACTAAAAAATACTTACAAAAAAGAAAGTAATCAAGAAGTAACAGAAGAACCACAGAAAAAAAGAAACAGGAGATATATATATATAATAAAGAGAACAATGTTAAATTTAAACTGAAACACACAAATAAATACTTTAACTATGAATACACACCAATAAAAAGGCAGAGACTCTCAGATGGATACAGACTTTTAAGACAAGAAATATCATTAGAAGAAAAAAAAGTGGGACATTTTATTTTTATAAAAGTTCAGAACTTCAGTAAGATATATAACAAATATAAATGTATACACATCTCACAAGACAGCCTCAAGATACATGAAACAAAAACTGTGAGAAATGGAAGGAAAAAATGTACAACTCAACAATAATAATTGGAAATTTTGATACTCTACTCTCCATAATTGCCAGAACAACTGGAAGTTTTCATCAGTAAGGACAAAGCCATTGAACAACATTATCAACCAACTCACCCTGACATGTAGAGACAATCTACCCTATGAAAACAGAATTCACATTCTTTTCAAGTGCACATGGAACATTCTCCAGAATAGATCATATGCTAGGCCATAAAACAAGTATCAATAAATTTAAAAGAATGGAAATCATGCAAACTATGTCCTCTGACAACAACAGAATTAAATTAGGAATCAACAACAGAAAAAAACAAAGGAAATTCCCAGATATTTATAAATCAAACAATACATTTCTAAATAACCCATGGATGAAAGAAAAATAATTACAAGGAAATTTAAATAGACGTATATTTTGTTACATATATTTATTGTGAATATATTAACACATATATTAATATCTGTTATGTAGATATTAATATAGAGAGAGATGAAGAAAGCAACATTTCAAAATTAGATGTAGCTAAAGCAAAACCTAGAAGGAAATTTTATAGCATTAAATGCCTACATCAGGGAAAGAAAAAAAAAAAAGAATGGTCTCAAATCAATAACCTAAGCTTCCTCCTTAAGAAACAAGAAAATTTTAAAAATCAGAAATGAAAAGAGGAACATCACAGTAGACTGTACAAAATTTAAAAGATCATAAGGGAGTTTTAGGAACAACTCTATGCCAATAAATGAACAACTTCGCTGAAATGGATAAAATCCTAGAAAGTCATGACTTACCAGAACTGACTCAAGAAGAAATAAAAAATCAAGTAAAGAAATTGAATTAGTAGTTTAAAATCTTCTGAAAAATAAAAGTCCAGACCCAGATGGTTTCATTGGTGAATTTTATCAAAAAGTCTTTCATAAATAAAAGAGAAAAGATTTCTCTAAAACATTCCATGACATTGATATTATCCTGATATCAAAGCCAAAGATATCACAAGAAAAGAAAACTATAGACCAATATCCTTCATGAACATAGAGGCAAAAATCCTAAACAAAATATTAGCAGACCACATCCAGCAACATTTTAAAAAAAAGTAAACACAATGAAAAAGCAAGATTTATCCCTAAGAATGCAGTTATTTTACATTTGAAAATGAATCAATGTAGTACACAATATCAATAGATCAAAGGACAAGAGCCACATGATCATCTCAATAATGCAAGAAAAGCATTTGACAAAATCCAGCACTCACTTATGAAAAACTCTCAACAAATTAGGAACAGAAGAGAACATCCTCAACTTGATCAAGAACATTTATGAAGAACCAATAGCTAACATCATACTTAATAGAAAAGGAATGAATGCTTTCTCCTAAGATTAGGACCAAGGTAAGGATGTTGTTTTCATCACTTCTAGTCAACATTGTACTGGGGGTTCTAGCCAATGGAGTAAGGCAAGAAAAATAAATTAACAGCATCCAGATCAGAAAGGAAGCATAAAGTTGCCTTTGCTCACAAATGCCATGATTAACATGTAAACAATGCTAAAGAATACACACACCTACATACACATACAACAAATTACTGAAACTAATCAATGAGTTCAGCAAGACCACAGAATGCAAGATCAATATACAAAAATCAATTGAATTTCTATATACTTGCTGCAAACAATATAAAAATAAAATTAAGAAAACAATACTATTCACAATAGCATCAAAAAGAATAAAATACTTACAAATAGGTGTAATGAAGTGCAAGTCTTGTACACTGGAAACAACAAAAAATTGCTGACAGAAATTAAAGAATGTATAAATAAATAGAAAATGTTCCATGTTCATGGATTTGAAGACTCAGTACTGTCATGATTGCAATTCTCCCAAATTGATCTATAAATTCAACATTATACCTATTAAAACCCTGCAATGTCTTTTTTGTAGAAAATGGCAGGCTGGTCCTAAAACTTACATGGAAATGCAGAGGAACTGGAATAGTCTAACACCTTTGAAAAAGAACAAAGTACATTACCCAATTTCAAAACTTATAAAAAGCTATAATGATCAAGAAATTGTGGTCCTATAGCTCAATGGAACAGAATTAACAGTTTACAAATAAATCCTTACATTTAGGGTCAACTGACTTTCAACAAAGCAAATTCCATGGGGGAAAGGATAGTCTTTTCAACAACTGTTGCTGGTATAACTGTTTATCCACATGCAAAGAAAGAAAAAGTTTAGACACTTACCTCATACCATACATGAAAATTAACTCAAAATGAGTCATAAACCTAAGTGTAAGAGCAAAAACTATAAAACTTATAGAAGAAAAAATATCAGAAAATGTTTATTACTTAGGATGAGCAGAGAGTTCTTATATATAAAATCTGAAAAATACAGTGCATAAGAGACACATTAATAGATCATGCTTCATCAAAATTTGAAATTTTGCATTTCAAAACATTCCATTAAGAAAAAAAGACAAGCAACAGATTGGGAGAAAATATTTGCAAAACATATATCCAATAAAGGCCTTGGATCCAGAATACAGTAAGAAGAAGAAAAACAACCCAAGTCTGATCCTTAGTCTATGTTCAGAATCAGTAAATGTCCTCAGAGAAAATGGGAGCTCACCTCAGAAAGGCACCTCCCTTTATGGAATTCATATTCACCTAATCCTTATTTCTATCACAGGTCTCACATGTCTTTAAACATAAGACTTTTATAATTTATCCAGCCAGATTTTTCTGGTTGATGCAGAGAATTTTGGGCTGTCATGACCTACTCATCCTATCTAGAAGTGGAAGTATCTGGACAGAAATTTTTAAAATTCCAACTGTATCAACTTTTTTCCTACCTTAATTGAATTGTGGTCAGAGAAGTTCTTTTGCATCATGTAAAAAAAATCACACGTTTTAATAAAATATTTAATAGCCTTCTCCCATTCCATTTTCAGGCCCTCCCTGGTAAATTGCACTTCAAAGTGTGAACATTAACTATAAGGCTTTTTGTTTGTTTTTGATCTGGAGACATTAAACACATGCTTTTATACAATGTTGATTTTACATGAACTTTCAACTGCTTGATTTTTCAAAGTGGAGGTTTTCACACCAGCACAAGATGAGATTTATGTAAAGATGTTAAATAATCACCATAAGCCTTGATAAGAATAAAAAAAATCAGTTGTTACACAAACCTGATGTATACTGGTATAAATATGGGAATGGTAAACATAATGGAGCAGGCAAATAACCACACAGGCCCTACTTGCAATGTCTGAAATGACTGAATAAACCACATAAGGTCTAGAGTGTTGTTCATAATTCCTGAAATTTTAATTATGTATGTATATGATACTGAAAACACACAAGTATTGTTCTGGGTATTTTGCCACCTAATCTCTCTAAATTTCTTATGTATTGGTTAAATTCATGGCATGGGAATACATATGAAGAATACTTACACCTATTGCATGATTTCAGGAAAGGCCTATTGATACATGATAAACATATTTTAAATGGCTAACAGCAAGAATCTTTCGCCAAGTGTCCAAATAGGTTGGTAGCAACCAAACCCAGACATAGAGGTTGCAATAATGTCAAGCTTGTGGCTTTTCAATATCCCATGGAAGCTTCATTAGACGTAACATCAACTAAGCCTATGTGTTGGCGAATATGTATGACAAATTATGCCCTATCTCAAGTTTCACTTCCAAGGCAGTAGCATCAGACAGTCAAGTTTTAATGAATGCAACAGTTGTTTATATGACCACTGGAGTCTTTGAAGCATGGCTGCATTTTAGAATGGTATTTCTCCAAATATAAAAGTTGCTTGCTGTTAAAAGCTCCACGCCGCCTTTGTCGTATAAATTCTACTGCATCTTCATTTTTCATTCCACCTTCGATTAATGCTAAGGCAACAAGCACTGGAGTTCTCCCCAAACTTGCAACACAGTGAACGGCGATACAATAACCAGGTTCTTCACAAAATTTAATGTTTACAAGACTTAACCAATCATCAATAATCTGTTTGGAAGGTGGTGAACCATCATCAAATGGCCAGTCCAGAACCTGGATGCCTTCTTTTTCCACAAGAGCGGTATCATATGTTGCTTTACATACTCTTACTATCGTGGTAACCCTGTACTTATTTCTTAAGCTCCTCTATAAATTTGTTTAAGGTCGCATTGGTTGGATTGTGTGCAATAAGAAATCTCATGTTCCTGTATGTGACTTCCACAGGGGCTGGTCGGTTCATTGGAGCCATGTTAATTTTGTTGAAAAACTCAATAGGATTATGAAATGATTTAAAATTTTCAATATAGAAACGATATAAAGAAACTTGTCTACTCCTATACACCACCTGAAATTCTCAGTGCTTTGATTATGAAGTTGGGAGTAATGGGAAATGAACCTCCTAACAACAAGCAGCAGCAATTCTTCTATCCAGTAACTGCTAAGTCAGTAGAAAGGACGTGCCCTGACGTTTACCCTATCCAGGTCAGAACTCTTGTAAAATGCTCTGATGATTTCAACACTTCTGCCTCCAGGTTAACCGCTCTTATGGAGGCTTCATGGTAAAATAGTAATTAATTTCTACAGTTCACTTGTCTTCATAAAGGTCGTGCTGTGCCTGACATTAATCTCCATAGCCCTTCAAAAACGCCATAAATGTGTGACCAAGATCACCACAGAAAGGATGATGTTTACTCATTAAAGACTGTGGCCTAATCATACAACCGGTCCTGTGCCGTCAACAGCTGAAGGGCAGGAGGTAGCAGTGGTCCTTGCCAGGCGGCGGTGGCGGCAGTGGCGGCAGTGGCAGCAGCGGCGAAGGAACCAGAATCTCCCTTGCGGCAAAAAACTTTGAAGAAAGCGACTCGAGGGAGCCAATGCACTTGCGCAGAGACTTCCCTGCGTCACAAGCCCTCTCTTTTATACCTGGCGCAACGTGTGCACTCCCTCACCAATAGCAGCGGGAGGAGAACCAAGAGCCAATGAGAGAGGGGCGGAGGCCCCGCAGACGTCACCACCCCTCACAGACGTAACACACCCGCCCCCCCCCACACGTCACAGATTAATGAAGGTAGAAGACCCAGAGCCTGAGAATTCCCACCTCCAACTACAAAGGAAAGAGGCTGAGAAGGTACACCTGGTGGAGGAAGCCTGGAAGAGGCTCAAGAGGGACAGGGATGGGCTAAACCGGGGAGAGGGAAAGGAAGGGAGCGGGAAAAGGTTCCCATCCATTTATTCCGAGTGGTATGCCTTTCTCCATCTGCCTCTGTGTCCTCATGTTTTGGTTAAGTTGTTTAAGAACAAATTGTGCTAGACTTTTTTTTTTCCAATCTGTTCTAACAAACTTTCTTTTAACTGAAGAACTTAGTTCATTTACATTTATTGCTAATTTGGATTTAGTTTTGTCCTATTATTTCACACTATTTGACTCATATTTCTGTATTACTTTTTTATCCTTTCTTGATTTTTTTTGAATCAGATCCCCACCCCCCAACCCCTACCTTCATCCATATTTTCTCTACTGTTCTGTAAGTTCTAATTGTGCCTAACACTTCTTAACACTTGTAGTTTTAGGCACTGTTTAAATCTAAGTGCCTTTATATAAACTTATGCAACCCTATGAATTAGATATTAGTATTATTCCCATTGACCTGATAGAAGCACTGAGGCACAAAAAGGTTAAGTAATTTGCCCAAGGTCACTCATCTAGTAAATGGCAGGGCTAAAATTTGAATACACCTATTTGGTTTCTGGAGTCTACCTCTGTAATATATGTGTTCTATTATATACCTTTATTTCTATTCTTTTTGTGATTAACTTAAAGTCAAGTATTATTCAAAATCTTTACTCACCTCTTGAAAAAGCAGGGAACTCATCATGCTTTAACTATTAATGTTAACTATTAACTATTTATATAAATTACCATGGACTCTTTTTTAGCTTCACAAATTAGATAATATTAAAATCAATGTTTGTTTCAATTTGTCAAATGTTATAAATTTCTTTGCTCACTTTCCTTCTTAAATCTCCACTCTTCTAAAATTATTTTCCTTTATCCTGGTGTATCTTTTGGAGTTTCCTTTAGTTCCTAGGGGACTATGATCAACTTTGATAAACATTTTATATATGCATAAAACTATGCATTCTGTCACTGTTGAATGCATTTCCCCCATTATTGGTAAACTTCTTGTCTTACTTGAATAAGCTTTCTTTCTAAAATTGTTTTATTTTGTCTTTATTCTTAGTAGTTATGCTGGGTACACAATTCTACATGGACATTTTCTTTTCTCTCTGCACTTTTAAGATATTATTCCTTATCTTCAGGTCTCCTATCTAATAGCTTTTAGAGTTTTCTAAAATATCTAGGCTTTTTTCCCTGACCTCTACATGGTCTTTAACGATAAGGTCCTATTCCTTCTTTCCTCTTCCCTTCTTCCTTAAACTTCCTTGCTTCTTCACTCTTCTTTTTTCCTCCTTCCTTCCTTCCTTTCTTCTTTAATAATTCAGTCCACTAGATGGAGCCAAGTAAGGTAGCTGTCTGTGCAAGAAATAGAGGGTGAGAGGCAGGAATACAAGATATCACAATCTGAAGGGGCTGAGAAGGACATCCAAACAAGCTGCTAAAACCTAGCTTAGTGGAGAGAGCATGAGGGGACAGTTGTGGTGATCAAAGATTACATAAAAATTTATCCAATAATACATTGAGGATAATAGGAGTCAGGTTTCCTACTGTCAGAGACAGTAGTTACAAATGTGGAAAGGGAGAAACAGAATAAACCAGATTTGGGGTTAGAATTGGTGATTTCAGTATGCTTATTATTTTCAATATCGAGATATAGATGTAAATTGTGTGAGACAGAGAGAGAGAGAGATCCCTAGTTTTATTTACAAAGAGCAGAGTGGCTGAAGCAATGACACTTCGATAGCAATGAACATATCTAACACCCAGATCATGCTATCTTGATACCATTTTTCATTAAAAGGAACCAAGGCTCCTTGGAGAAATGGCTGATTCCATGGCTGGGACAGGGAAAGTACAAAAGCAACCTGGAACGTCTTTTCATGCCAGAAAGTAAGGAAGTATTCAAAGAATGATGAAATAATGTCAAAAGGGCAGAGACCACAGACCAGAGGAAGATAAGGAGATATGACACTAAATGTAATGTGGTATCCTAGATGGGATCTTGGAGTAGAAAAAGGACACTAGGGAAAAACTAGAGCAATCTGAATAAAGTGTGGAGTTTAGTGAATAGTTCAATACCAATGTTGGTTCCTTACTTGTGACAAATGTATCATACTAATGTAAGATGTTAACAGTAGGGGAAAGTGAGTGAGCAATTAAAGGACTATAGTAACAGTGAGTGTCAAATAAAAAAAATTAAAAAAAAAACCACATCTACTTAAAAGCAGTAGGTTCTCATGTCACCCTGACTGGCCCCTCTGCAGCCCCTCTGTTTGACACAGAGCTGGCCCACACTCCCAGTGTGGATCCCTGGTCTGGTCCTAGTACCAAAGTGAGCAGAGTAACCCTCGTGCACATACTGAGAGCATGTATGTCTGGCCCAGTCTCTCTGGTAGAAGCCTGAGGGACTCACCGTCCTGTAACTATTCCTACAGAACGTTGTAGAAGAGCAGTCAAGTCGTGACTGCCTAGGGCAAGGAATTGCTGGCTGTAGGACATACAGTGCAATATTCAGGACTGTGAGGAACTGTTTCCTGGGGAGGAGGGAACATTCTGAACTTTGTCAACAGGGCAATTGCTAGGGCAGACATGGGTGTCCAAGACAAAACACATGCACAGAACACCAGGGAGGCTCCTACACTTTGGCCTGGAGCTGGTCTCTAAACTCATTGTATGGACAAGCTGTGAAAGAGAGCACTCACACAGGTCAATCTGCAAAATCTGGGAAAGGTGTTTACTCTTTTTCCTTCTGTGTGTGTGTGTGTGTGTGTGTGTGTGTGTGTTGGTTCCTGGCATTCAAGGACAGCCCTGTCATAATACTAGCCGATTACAAGCTAAGAAACAGATGGATCTGACTAAATTCTAGCAATAACACATTAAAACATCAAAATGTCCAGGTTCCAACAAAATATTATAAAACATACAAAGAAATAGGAAGCAATGGCCCAAGCAAAGGAGAAGACTAAAGCATTAGAAACCATCAAGGAGCAGGACAAAAACTGGGGCATACTAGAGAAAGAGTTTAGAAAAATGGTTCTAAATATTCTCAACAAACTAAAGGGAAACATGGCCAAACTAAAATAAATGAGGAAAACAATAATGAACACAAAGAGAATATCAATATAGAGATGGAAATTATAAAAAGGAACCAAACGGAGCTGAAGACCATAGTAACACAATTAAAAATTCCCTAGCAGGGTTCAACAGCAGATTGGAGTTGAAAGAAGAAAGAATCAGTGAACTTGAAGATAAGACAACTGAAATCATCCAGTCCGAGAAGTAGAAAGTACCAATATATGCATTGCAGGAGTCTCAGAAGTAGAAGGGAGAAAGGGGCATATAGAATATTCAGAAATAATGACTGAAAACGTCCCAAATTTAACAATATGCGTGAATATACACATCCAAGTCATTCAGGAAACTCCAAACAGGTAAACCTAAATAGACCCACACTGCAGCATATTATAATCAAACTGTCTAATGCCAAAGATGAAGAGAATTCTGAATGCCACAAGAGAGAAGCAATGTGTCACATACAAGGGTACCTCAATAAGATTAAGTGCCAATTTCTCACTGGTAACCATTAAGGCAAAAAGGCAATGGGGTAAAATATTTAAAGTGATGAAAGAAAAAAAAATGTCAAACAAGAATTCCAAATACAGCAAAACTGTCTTTCAAAAATGAGGAACAGATTAAGACATTTCCAGATAAACAAAAATGAGCAACTTCAACAATAGACCAATCCTACAAGAGACGTTAAAGAGATTTCTGCAGGTTGAAAAGAAAGGACAATAGACAATAGATTGAAGATGCCTGAAGAAATAAAGATCTCTGGTGAGGATAGTAACATGGGTAAATATAAATGCCAGCACTATTGTATTTTTGCTTTGTAACCCCACTGTTTGCTTCCTACAGGATCTAAAAGACAAATGCAGAAATGTTAATGACAGATCAGGGGTTTTGGACTCATGATGTGTAAACAGGTAATTTGTGACAAGAACTACATAAAGCTGGGGGACAGATATAGGAACATAGTTTGTGTATACTGTTGAAGCTAAATTTATATAAAAGTAAATGAGATTGTTATAGCTTTAGGATGTTAAATTTAAGAGACATGGAAACCACTCCCGGGGATGAATCTGGACCCGGCATTGTGGGACTGAGTGTATCTTCCTGAACAAAAGGGGGATGCAAAATGAGACGAAATAGAGTCGGTGGCTGAGAGAGCTCAAATGGAGTCGAGAGGTCACTCTGGTGGACATTCTTATGCACTATATAGATAACACCTCTTAGGTTTTAATGTATTGCAATGGCTAGAAGTAAATACCTGAAACTACCAAACTCCAACCCAGCAGTCTGGA
>PVKY010015318.1:0-10225 GCA_004027775.1 Bradypus variegatus | reverse complement strand
GTGCCCTCTAAAGAGTAGGACATGGTTCCAGGTATATAGAAAAGACTACAGAGTGGGTGCTCAGTATCAAATGGTTGGATGGATGGATGGATGGATGGTTGGATGGATGTATCAAAAAATGGATGGATGAATAGAAAGAATGTTGAATGGATGGGTGTGCAGATATCCCCTAAATTGTGACTTTTGGAAAATTCCAAGAGCTGGAAGAATAGGAAATTAAAAGTTAAGTGGTTGCTTGGGAATTTCTCAGTAGAAAGAAACTAAGCATGGCATTTACTGTTGGAAGGAAAGGTTGGAAGACCTGCCTTGGAGCTGTATTTGCATACATATAGTCTTTTTATTGAGATTGCATGTTTATCTGGTTTGGGTTTGGGGGCACTGTTCAAGACTATGGAGAAGCTAGTACCATCCCTTGGTATAGCCACTAGAAAAGCTATTTACAAAATAAGTTTTGATTGATTCTTGTAAACTTGCTGGTTGATGTGAAATATCTGATGTGCCCCTAGAATAATAAGCATATGTATAATTACAAATTTTGATAAGTGCTGTGGAGGAAAGAACAAGATGCTGTGATCGAGAATAATCCAGTTTAGATGGGATTTAGCAGGAAGGGAAAGCAGGGAACAAATACCATTTAAGTTAAAAGCTAAGAATATAATTCAATGGTACATGTATTTGAGGAGTTGGATGTTAGTATTAAATTGAAACACGTGGCATTGGTGATATTTGACTATTGACCTACAAAATGGCAATTTCATATGGTTCTATCTATTATAAGCATATAATCCATGTTGAGATGAGGGACAGAAAGCATGAGGTATTCTATTATCATCAGAGCAAGGATGGATGGATGCAAGATTATAGGAACAGGAAGAAAAATTTCAACCCCACATTATAAAAGTAGCAGCAGAATTTTAGCATTGTATTAAATGTTTATAATATTGTTTTGATTTTAAGTTTCCCATGCTTGTTCTCAAATCACTGAATCAGTGTTTGGAGAAAAACTGAACCTCTGTTATCTCCCTTCCTTCTAAAACAGGGCTGGGGAGGGGACGTTGTTTAAGTTTGGGTATTGAGGGTCATGCAAATGAATCTACTAGTACCATCACCATGTAACCACACAGTGTTGGGTATGAAGTGTGCTCATGTTCCAGTTACTATGCCTGCATACTATTACTAACCCAAACCTTGTGATATAAGACAACAATTGTTTATTATGCTCATGGATTCCAGGGATCAAATATTGGAAAGGGCACAGGGGGGATGGTTCTTTTCTGCTTTACAATTTCTGGGGCCGCAGCTTGGAAGATTTGGACTGCTACAGGCTGGAACAGTTGGAACTAGAGGATCCGCTTCCCAGATGGTTTCTTCACTCATGTGTCTGGTGCCTGAACTGGGATAACTAGAAACCTGGCTCAATGGGGACTGTGGATCACAGCACCCCACATGGCCTCTCCATGTTGCTTGGGCATCTCACAGCCTGCTGGTTAAATTCCAAGAAGTTTCCCAAGAAGGGGCCTTTGGAGAGTGCATGTTCCAAGAAGACCAGGTGGATGCTGCATGGTCTTTTCTGGCCTAGCCTAAGAAGTCACATCACATCCCTTCTGCTGTACTCTATTGATAGAAGCAATCACAAGTTCATCCAGATCCAAGGGAGCAGTCAGCACCCCAGCTCTCAAAGGGAGGAGTGTGAAGGTCACATGTGGGATGGGGGATATTACTGCATTCATCTTTGAAAGTATAATCTTCCATGAAGTGATTAAAGAGAGAGTAACATCCAGGGAAACTTTCCCGGCACTGGGGAAAGATTTGCAGATGATTTGTTGTATGATGTTGTGTCTGAGCAAAGTGAAGGTGAGGTAGCATTTTACCCCCACCATGAGCAGGAAGTGGCTCCATCAAAAGGAATTTTCTAAAAACAGCTCTTCTCTTGTCATATGGTGCAGAAAAATGTTGGTTCTTCCTGAGCAGATAGAGACACAACACACTCAGATTAGAGAGACAGAGGCATTCTGTTGGCAGAATTTTGCAGATCATAGTAGAGGGCAATAGGGTCTTCAAAACAAAGCAAACAGGCTGAAAAGAATGTGCTTAGAGAAAATTGCACAAGCAATATCTGAGATTTAGTGACTTGAAGCAAGAAGCAGTTGTCAAGACTTAGACATCTTAGCTTGCAGCCCAGAAGGGAGAGAGGAAATACCCTGACCTTTCTCAGCTCTTGTCCTTCCATGTGCTAGTACTTTCCTTTGGCCAAATGAAAGCAGAAGCCTAAGGGTAGGGAGACTGGGTGACACAGTCCTTAGGGATCGGCCTCTGGAGGTGGAAAGCAGGATGGGGAAGGGTCACGGTGCATCTGGAGCACGCACCTTAAATTCAAGTACACATTAAGAGATTTTGTAACCCAGAATGTGGAGATATCTGGATATTTACATTCAAGATTCTGCAGCCAGACTGGGCAAAACTGAGGTAAGCAGTTTCCCCATGTGTTATTGAGGCTTGTTTCTGTCTGGGTCTAATGCTATACTAGCATTCTGAAAAATATCTAAATGTGAATACATCTAGAATTAACTATTGTTGCATCCCATGTCAATTATCATAAGGCAGTGCAACATGGTGATTAAGATTAAGCCTCTAGAATCACACTGTCTTGAGTTCAAATCCTGGCTCTGCCACATATTAGCTGTGTGGCCTTACGTGAATTACTGAACTTCTCTTGCTTTAGTTTCCCCATTCAGAAACTGGGGATGATGATTATAGCTCATGGGGTAGTCTATGGATAAAATGAGATTGTGGTTATGAAGTACAATGCCTGACACATAGTAAGAGTTTGTTAAATACTATTATTATTTTTCTACAACAGTAACTTTCAGTGGATAGTTTCTAGGAAGAAAGTGCTACACTTCTTCAATACAGTGTAAAAGTGCTTAAAACATTTTAATGCTATTCCTCTTAGTTATACTTTAAACTTTACCCCCTGATGGATAAAAACATTGGACATTCTCAATCAAAATTTAATATGCCTATGTTCTTTGAACCAGCAATTCTTATACTAGGATTTTAACCTACAGATACATGTGTTACACACAAGGAAGTATGCACAAGGATTAGAAATGACAAAATTGCCTGTCAATAGGGGACTGGTTAAATTGTGGCACAAAGAATGAGACAGGTCTGTACATTCTGATGTGGGGCAGGCTCTAAGATATATGGTTGAGTTAAAAAAATATGTAAAACAATGTTTACAGTATGCCACCTCTTATGATTTGAAAAGCAGCATATAGTGTATGTATACTATTTATACATATAGTTTGTTTACATGCTTGTATATATGTAGACTATCTCTGGAAGGGCACAGAATATATTGATACCAGTGGTTCCTGGTGCAGGGGAAACGAAGGCTTGGGAGATGGGGGATGAGATTGAAAGGGAGCCTTATTCTTCATCATATACTCCCTTGGACATTAAAAATTTTAACTAGATGTATGTATTACTTAGTAAAAATTCATGAAAATCCAAATACAGTAAATGCATAGCAAGGATACATGTTATATACCATTCAAGGACATATTCTGGGGAAGAAGGAATAATGTAATCACATTATTTAAAATGGAACATTTAGGTATCAGGTTTTAACTAATTGTACAGACAAGAGTTCTTATGTGGAAGAAATGGGGGGGGGATGATTAGATTAAGGTGGGCTCACAGGCTGGACACTGCCATGGGCTTTCTTTAGATGGGAGATATGGCTTAGGACACGGCCTCTGGGAATGAGGAGAGGCCTCTTTCAGGGTGCCTTGGCCAAGTGTTCATGTCAAAGATTATTCTCATTTCTGTCATCTGGCAAAATAAATGTGAATTTTAAGAGGCAAAACATCAGATTATGAATTGTTTCTTCTTTTCTAGGGGACCAGTTATTGTGATGGTTAAGTTCATGGGTCAACTTGGTTAACTTATGGTGTCCAGTTGCATGGTCAAGCAAGCATTGGCCTGATTGTTACTGTGCAGGTATTTCCTGAATGTAAAGCATTAGTCAGTTGATTGCATCAATGGCTGATGACATCTACATTCAACAAAGGAGACTGCCTTCAGCAATGAGACTTTTCTCCAACATTTGAAAGCCTTAAAGGGATACATGATAATTTCAGGAGTCAAAAAGAAGACTTTCCTTCTCTACTTCAGCCAGGCAGCTTCTCTTGGGGGAATTCATCAAAACCTTGGTCGGAGTTCCCAACTTGTGGCCTGCCCTAAAGAATTCGGACTTGCCAATCCCCACGGTCACATGAGCCAAATCCTATAATAAATCTCATAATATATACACCATATATATCCTCTCAGTTCTGTTCCTCTGGAGAACATCTTTTTAGAAAAATGGGACTACCTTAAGAATGCAGAGAGAGGATGCAAATGCTTACAAAGTGAAGGCCTTGACTGGAAAGCAAGAGAGATTTTTGAGTGACTCTCAAAAGCATAGTTTACCCTCCATGTCCCTCAAATCTGTTTCTGAAGGGGAAGGCTATGCCCGCAGAGCCAGTGTGCACTGCACAGGGTGCTATGTGCTGATCCACCTTCCTACTGCCCAGGACAATTTAGGCTTAGTCTGGGCTCCAGGAGCCAACTGGAAATGGCCATCCTCCAGCCTTCCCGTGAGGTTCAATGGCTTCCAACTACGCCCTTAGTGATGGCCTATCTGCAGTGGACCCGGGCTCCTGCAACCCTCCTGATGAAGCCACAGCCCTGGACCCTTCCCACTTCCACCCTCTCTGATGGGCGAGGCATGAGCCCCATGGCACGGTGGCAGAGCTTGTGTTGGAGGCTGGTCACCTAGAGGACAACAATTAGATTCTGAATCAAAGTGAAAACACTGATTTGCAAACCCTACTTAGTGTAGAGCTTGGTGGAATGGAGGGTTCCCTTAACTCAAGCCCTGTGGATAAATGTATTTCATCTAGCAGCTTACAGAATTGTTCCCAGCCTCCCACACAGGTCAAAATTAACACAAAAGCACATACTTTTGAGCCAGAGAAAATCAGGGAAATAAAGACCTGAACCAGAGCAGTTGGGGGTCTTCTCTTAAAAAGCTGGTAAAATCCAGCCCCTCACATTTCTTTGGGGTGGGGTTTCATTTGGTTGATACTCATCTGGCTTGTGAGTCCTACAGATGACCACAAGGCTGCCTTATTCTCTGACTCCCTCTCCATACTTGGACTCATAAATGGCATATTTGCCCAGAAGGAACATGTCTGCTCTCAATGAAGACCTTTTTTTTTTAGAGGAAGATTTCTGCTTTGAATGGATTGAAGCTTATAATGCTTACTTGACTCCAGGACTGCAGTGGGGGCTGATTCCAAGGGTGTGCTCTCCCTGGACCCAGGAGGGTGAATAAGACATAACTTGCACAGCACTCCCTGCGTGGCGAGCCCCTGCTAGGTGATAAGGGTGTCATCTCACCTAATCCTCCCGAAAACCTCGGAGGTGTGTACTGTCGTTAGCTCCAATTTACAGAAGATGAGACTGGCTTGGAGAGGAAAAGCAAGCCACTAAGGTCACGCAGCCGGCCTGATTCTATCACTCTTTGCATCTCCTGTTCTTTTGGTAGGGTTTTTTTTTTTTTTTTTAACTCAAAAACAGAAGTTAAAAATCAAAATTCCATTTCTTCATCCCCAAAGTTGTATTTTTTAATGCAGAGTCATGGCCCCACAGTCCAACTCGGGAAGCAGCGCAGGGCGGAGGAGACACGGGTCAGATCGCGGCGGTGCCCGGCGCTCGGGCCCAGGCAGGGAGAGGGCACCGCTGCCCACGGCTGGCCGACGGATGATAGCTTTTCCTGGCTATTCACAGGTGATGCGCCCCAGGAGATGTGGCTTCTTCTGGGCAGGTTGGTGGCTGTGTGTTTAGGTCGATTAGGCCAGCTCCGGGAGGGGAGCCCGCCCTGGTAGCCGTCCCCTGGCCGTCTGCTTGGGCCCAGGACACGCCGGCTACCTGCTCTCCTCCTGGGGCCCGTCCTGCGTGGGGGGCTGTCCTTGAGCGCGTGCGTCTCCGTGCCGCCGGGCTCCGCTCTGGGCTCACTGTGCCTCTTCCCAGCAGGGAGACCGTGGGCTTTCACACATCTCTAATGAGGTCCCCATCTGATTTAACTAGAAGCCAGCGCTGTCCTGTCTTCCTGGAGGCTTTACACATTTTTACTTTGTGATCCCTGGAGAGTAGGAAAGGTGCCCAAAACTTTTCTTCCTGTCCTTTAAAGGGCTTCCCACCCCGTATCTTCTCCAACCCCCATCCCTAAACCAAAGGAAAGGCATTCTTTACAATCCCTCTTGTTAACCATTTGTTTTTGTTTTCCAATATTTGGTGGTCGATTTACTCTAAGGTTCCTGGGGGATTTCAACTGCAGCTGAAAGGTGGACAATGTTTCAGCAGAGTTTCTTTTCTCTTTTTAATTGGTACCAGCACAGTCTGTAACAAGGTGAGCCTAATTCCATTCTGCTGAGAGAAGAGAAAGTTATTTTTATTATCCTTCCAAGAATATCTAGCAAATTGGCAGGATTTTTTTTTCTAATATAATGAAAGGCAGAAAAGTCCCAGTTTTCCGAAGACTCATCAAGTGTGGGGATCAAATAAGGACAGAGACGTCTTCCTTTCATCCAAGTGTCCCTCACTCCAGAGCCCACCATGGCTGTGGGTGTCCATTTCACCCAGTCTGGCACTGGCTGGCTGCCCCTTCCCTAGCTGGCCAAGTCCTGCTCCATTGGGCAGTACCCACCACCCAGTCCCATCCAACCAGCTCAGGGCCCACGCCTTCCGGGCCTGGTCTGTCCTCTGCTTCACATTCTCCATTCCCTTGCCCTCTGGGCCAATCACGTACTGTGCCTTCCACTTCCTCAAGCCTCACCTCCTCCACAAAGCTTTCCCAAACTAACCCAAACTCATAACAGCTGCTGCCTTTCTGTGACTTCCTTCAAGCCCTTCTGAACATTAACACAGTCCTGTGCTTGCTTGGCATAATTCTCCAAGCATGACCACAGCAAGCTTCAAGCCTTCATAGACTCAGACTATGGACACACTGTTAAAAATTATTACCGTAGGCCCCCCAAAACTCTTATACTGGTCAATTAAAAAGCAACTAGGTGCAGCCTTAAGAGAGAGCAATCTGGTTATGTGAGTCAAAAAGCCTACTATTTTGTAGGCCCCCATGACCCAGCAATTAAATCTTTAAGAATCTATCATCAGGAAAGACTCATGAATGCAGGAATATTCATTAGAAGTGTTTATTACTTTTAAAAATTGGTAACAATCCAAATGTTCAACAATAGGGAAATAGCTAAATAAATTATAGAACAGTTATACAGCAGACTATTCTATAGCCATTAAAATGATATTATAGAATAGTATTTAATGACAGAATTATATTGTGAAGTAGACAAAAATAACCAGTCTTCAAATTAATGGCAAATTTTACTTTTAATCATCTATCTCTAGCTCAAAAGAGCTAAAGAAGAAAATAGATCATGAGATTAGAAGGCAGAGCACCCTTGGTGAGCACTGGTTCCTTTTCTATCATCTTAGATGGAAAACTTAAAAAATACAGATAAGCAAAGGAAAGTCAAAATTACCATAACTTCCTAACCTGTATATAATCATAATGAACATTTTGACGGTTCCTTCTCACCTTTTGTTATGAGTGTGTGGATGTGAATGCAGTTATCAAGTGCTGTACACTCTGTTACTATTCTTACAGCCGTTGCCCTAGAAATTACAGTATGCATCCTTGATTTATAAAAGCTTAGTTATTTTGTACTTTTACCCTCTTCCAATAACGTGAGGACCCTAAGATCCTCTACTTCACTTACCTTGCGTACCCCCGTTCTGATCTTACAAGATATTATCATGTATTTTAATTCTACAGGTATTGTAAATTCCACAAAATATTATAGTTATTTAGCGATCTCCCATATTTACACTTTTCATTGCTCTTCATTCCTTTCTACATCTCTGACTGTCATCTTATTTTCCTTCTGTCTGAAGAAACCCCATTGGTATTTCCTTCAGTAAAGATCGGCTGGTGACAAATTCATCTGGTTTTGGCTGAATGTTATTTCACCTTCATTCTTGAAGAGTATTTTCACTAAGTGGAGGATTCTAAGTTGGCAGCGATTTTCTGTCAACTCTTTTAAGATGTTTTCAACAGTTTTACTCTGTGTACCTAGATCTGATTTTTCTGTTGTCAATCCTGCTTGAGGTTTGTAATGCTTCTTGAATATATGACTTGATGCCTTCCTACAATTTTTGAAAATTTTCAGCTATTATCTCTTCAAATATTGCTTTTGCTCAATTTTCTCTCTTCTTCTTTTAGGATTCCAGTTACACATGGTGTCCAACCTTCACACAGAATTCATCTCATATTCTTTTTTGTCTATATTTTCCATTATTCAAAATATTCCAAAAATTTTTTCACAACGTTTCAGTTTATTAATTTTTTTATCCGGCTGTGCCCAATCTATTAAACTTACCTGCTGAGTTCTTAATTCGTTATTGAATTTTTCAATTCTATAAAGTTTCCATTAGATTTTTTTTCTGCTAAAAATCTCAATCTTATCTTTTATCTCTTTGGATATATCAAGCATGGTTATTTTAAAAGTCTATGAATAATATCTCCATTGTCTGGACCCCTTGTGGGGCTGTTGTTTCTCTGGATATTTGTGTTTTTTTCTCCTCACATGCCTGGCTATTTTTTATTGACTGCCTGAAGCTGGAAATGAAAAGTAGTAGAAATAATTTGAAGGTTAGGATGATGTTATCTTTCTTTCAGAAATGATTTATCTTTGCTTTGGGATGATAGCTAGGGACATTAGCAGTCTGAGATCCTTTTAT
Source organism: Bradypus variegatus (assembly GCA_004027775.1). Lineage (NCBI taxonomy): Eukaryota > Metazoa > Chordata > Mammalia > Pilosa > Bradypodidae > Bradypus > Bradypus variegatus. The sequence goes on along the minus strand of PVKY010015318.1, from coordinate 1,360 downwards.
CCAGTTTCAGGGATAAGAGGATTTGAAGCTGTATTTCAGTCCCTCTGAAGGCTGGTTTACTTCTGGTTCACCTTTACTTCCAAGGTATAGTTATTTAGGAGTATCCCCCCTCATCATGTGGGTTTACCAGGCTCCCTCACCTTGGGAAGCTCTAGATTCCAATTTTTGTCTCCCACATCCTGCAAAGCTTTCAAAGCTCTGCTTAGCTTTTCCACTTTCCCACCCTCTTCTGGAATTGGATTTCCATTGCTCTGGGTTTCCATTGTCTCCCAAATCTTAATGTGGTAATGCTTTGCTGCCTTACTAGCTCTCTAATGCCTCCAAGCAGATTTTTAAAAACTATTCTGCCCAGCTTTTCTGATTATCCTCAACAAATGGGTTGGTCTGAATTTCCTAGTCTGCCACAACTGAAAGCCAGTGTGTCACCTGTTATGAAGTTAGGGTTTTAAAAGATTTTTAGAACTATTTTTTACTCTTGCTATTGAACAATTGGCCATTATCTGTTTCTTATCATTATTATTGAATTGATTTCTCTTTGTTCCTTTTAACTTCAAAAGAATTACCAACAAAGACTGCAGTATCTCCTATGATTCTTTTAACTACTTCTCACTTTACTGACTGGAAACTGATCTGTGATATTACCTGGCAAATTGGGGCACAAGCTGGATGAAATTCATTTCTGCTCTCTCCCAGCAATGGCCAAGAGCAGACCACACTTACTCCTTCTTCCTGAGGTCTCTTTCTGCCAGGTGATTGAAGCCTGTAGTGGGCCAAGGTCTACTGTACCAATTCTAATGCACCAGGACTGGGGAGAGGGATAATACAGCCTGCAATGCCACATGCCAAAACCTTGGAAAACCAAGCTGAAGCACTCAGATGATTTTTTTTAATACAACCTTGTTGAGATATAATCACATAACATACAGTCACTCCAAGCATACAATCAGTTGTTCACTGTAGCGTCATACAGTTGTGCATTTATCATCACAATCAATCTTTGAACATTTTCATTACTCCAAAAAATAAAATTAAAATTAAAATAGAAAAGAACATTCAAAATATCCCATTCCCTTCCTCCCCCCATTGTACATTTACTTTTTTTTTTGAAATAAAAGAAAAAATTTTTCATTAATGAATAATTCAAGTGATATAATTTTACCATTACAGGAGAACCTATGATGGCGGCTAGGTGAGACAAAGCAAGGAGACACCTCCGTGAAAAACAATGAATAAAAACCAGAAAGTGACCCAGAACGTCACCTCCAAAGTAGCTAGGAGGTCTCCTAAAGCCACAGGGAACGTCCATCTGGCGAAACTAGAAGTCTGCATTCTGAAACGAGTGAGTGAATCTGATTAGTCC
>PVKY010015317.1:0-10224 GCA_004027775.1 Bradypus variegatus | reverse complement strand
CAGCCAAGTTCCCCACCAATCAAGCTGAGGCTTTCCCTCCGCCTTTCCAATCAGCGTCTAGAATGGAAGTGGTTCACGTAGCCCACGTAAGGCAAAGGACCAATAGGAGCCGACCTTGGGCGCTAACTCCGCCAATGGCAGTGGCTCATGGAGAGCGCGGGAGCCTTTCGACCGCGCTAGTGTATGAAAGCAGTGAATGGCGGTGGTTGCCTGAAGCAAGAACCTAGGGAAGAGCTGCGCGGGCCCGGGCCGGAGTCCCCGCGCGGCGGTGCGGCCGGCATGGCCTGCTGTCACAACGTGATGCTGCTGCTGGACACCGCGGGCGGCACTGCTCGCCAGAGCCCGGTGCGACGGGCCGCTTTGCGCCTCCTCACCTACCTGAGCTGCAGATTTGGCCTGGCCAGGGTCCACTGGGCCTTCAAGTTCTTTGATTCGCAGGGCGCCCGAAGCCGGCCCTCTCGCGTGCCTGACTTTCGCGAGCTGGGGGCCCGCTCCTGGGAGGACTTTGAGGAGGAGCTGGAGGCCAGGCTCGGGGATCGCGCCCCCGGCGCCCACCTGCCCGGCCCGGCGCCCAGGGCCACCCACACGCACGGCGCCCTGATGGAGACGCTGCTAGACTACCAGTGGGACCGGCCCGAGATCACCTCACCCACGAAGCCGTTCTTGCGGAGCAGCGGGAGAAGACTGCTGGACGTGGAGAGTGAGGCCAAGGAGGCGGAGGCTGCGCTCGGCGGCTTTGTGAACGCCGTCTTCCTGCTGGCCCCCTGTCCGCATTCGCAGAGGGAGCTGCTCCAGTTCGTGTCTGGGTGCGAGGCCCCGGCCCAGCTCCTGCCGCCGACCTCCAAGCAGGTGATGGAGAAGTTGCTGCCCAAGAGAGTCCAGGAGGTCATGATAGCCCGAAAAATCACCTTGTACTGGGTGGATACCACCGAATGGTCGAAGGTAAGATTATACAGTAATCTCGGATTTGGTGCAGAACGTGGCAGCGTCTGCCGACTGCCAGCAACCAAAATGCGACTAACACCACCAGCATGAGTCCCTGCAGAGGGAAAGTCCTGTGATCACAAACAAATAGGGACAACCTTCGAAACAAAGTGTGTGTGTGTGTGTGTGGGAAGGGGAGGTGTCCTGGGTATGGACTAAGTAAAAGCTTTTAAGTCCTTCACAACTTGGATCTTACACCTTTCGATTCCCCTACACACGATCTATATTTAAGCATGTGAAGCTGATCTTGACTGCTTGTTTTGTCTTTATGTGTGCTGTTGAGTCTGCCTGGAATGCTTATGGCCGACTGAACCTCTTTTATCCTCTAAGGCCCTGCCCAAATGACAACTGATATATTGTCTACCTCTGAATTTCCATACACTTTGGGGGGCACTTAAATTTTCTCCATTATGTTATAGTCGTGCCCCTCTCCTTCTATCTAGTCCAAAAATACCTCAACGGTATGCACTAGTTCTCACACATCTTAGGTGTTCAGGGAGTATTTGTTGACTAAATAAATAAATTCTTACTACTTAAAATCTTAAATTGCTCGTTTGGATTTCTTTCAAGGCAGTGGGGTCCCCTGCCCCTGCTGAGTGTGGTGATAGCTATACATCTTTACCGCCACCATTTTCCTGACTTCACTTCATAGTCAACAAATACTGGTTGGGAAAGGGCTACACTGAATACCTACCACACTGTTTTAGCTGCTGAGGATATGGTGTAGGAAATCCCTTCTCTGGGGGAGTTTTCTTTCTAGCGGGGAAGACGTATTAAACATAAGCAAGGAAGTGACTTCAAATAAGGCTCTGAAGAAAAGTTGGGTGAGGGGGTGAGGAGTGGGGTGGGGGAGGGAGAAGGTGGTGGCTACGGGAGAGGATGGTCATCAGGGAAGGTCTTTCTGAGCTGCAAGGATTGAAGAAGGAGGAAAGTGAAGCCTGCGGGGTGGAGAACATTACAGGCAAAGTGAAAAGCAGATGTAAAGACTTGAGCTGGAAATGAGCCTGGTTTGTTCCAGGAACAAAAAGGAAAAGAATATTGAGCTTTAGAGTAGGCAGGGGTGTGAGAGAAGAAAGTCAGAAAGGTGCATCTGTGGGGCCAGGGTAATAAGTGCAGATTGTGTTCTAATTGTGTTGGAAAGTTTTAACCAGGTGAAAAGTGGGGTTCCACTTTTTGGAAACACATGACACTAAAACAGGAGTGGGTTAAATTGCAGGATTACAGATGGAAAATGAGTAGGCTGCTTATGTATGTAGTTTTATAGGGTGCTACAATTTCCAAAGTGTATTTGTGTACAAAGCCCAAAAAAGGCATGGGACGTTCAAAATAAGGGAGAAGTGGTTTGGCAAAGTAGAAAAGGACAAAAAGAGTGTTTAAGAGTATGGTAAGTATTTGATGGGGAAAACTGGAGTCTAGAAACTAAAATTTATTAAGGCCATCAATCAAGTACTGGACATAGTCTACAACACTGAAATGCTCAGTTTGGGATCATTGATATCAAATTATATCAATGATTTTATTCTGGAATTACATCAAATTCTGGTTAGAAATAAGTATTATCAGATGGCGCTTGGAGATTCTTTTTCTCTCTCTTCCCTCCTTCCCTCTCCCTTCTTATCTTTTCAGAAGAGCATTAAAATAAATGGATCTTTTTAAAGATCCCTTTCAGTTGTAACATTCCACCATCTGAGGAGGTGTTTCTCTGTGTCTTTCTTTCTCAGACTGGCTATGTTGTTTCCCCTTGGAAAGTGCCAATCAGACAATCTTAAGGTTTTCTGGAATTTTTTTCTGGTGAAGATTTCTTTTTTCCTTTTCCAAAGCCTCTGCCGGGTCACACAGTAGAGGCAACAGGGAGACTTCTGACCTTGGGGAGTTCTCTGTACTGGGGAGAGAGAGAGGAAGAAAAGACCCGGTCCTAGCTTGCAGAGTTCAGTTCGGGAAGTAGAATTGGGAGGAACAGAAGAGGAACTCAGAGATTGGGGAGGAGGGCTCCAAGCCCAAGGGATAGAGGCCAGGAGACCCATTCTCAACTTCATGCCTTTGATTTATTCAGCACGTTTATTTCAAACCTGCCAAACAGATATGATCCCTGCTTTCTTGGAGCTTTTAGTCTAGTGGACATTTACAAATCTACAAATTTGTAAATACCACAAGAAGTGTCATTTATCCTATAATATGCATAAAAATAAAAAATATGTAGACTCTATCCATATAATGTTTGAATTTTGGGGAGCCATGTGCCTGTATTAACTTTTTAATCAAAAATTATTTCCCTTTCAACTCATTAAAGTTTTACCTCTCATTTGCTGAGCAGTTTTTTTTTTTTGTTTTTTTTTTTTTGTTTTATTCCTGCTGGTCCTCTAGCTGAAACAAGTTCAACAGTTTTTGTTGCTCTTTGGCAGAAGGTTCTAAACATCTGAACTAGTTTGCTTTTCTTCCCCATAGCAGTCGGCACTGGCATGGACACAGAGTGGTAAATGGTAAATGCTAATCAAATGATTAATCTATTACAGCATTTTCCAAATTTGTATTAATAACTGAAACAAAAGTTTCACAAATACACTGTTTATCTTCACTACATGTGGCATTTGCTACTGCATTCTGATATTTTCTGGGTTTTTTTGTTTGTTTGTTTGTTTTTAGTGCTGATTATAATCTACTCACTTGATTTTGCAACCCATCAAAGGATGTTGCAGTTTAAAAGCACTATCCTGGGTTCTTGAACTGGTCTGTCATTGTCTCACTGTGACCTTGGACAATTCCCTGCCCTTCTTTGAGTATGACAGAAAGTTTTGGGATGACCTAATGATCTTGAAGATCTGCTAGTTCTAATCCCCCATCTTCACATAGCTTTAAAGTTTACAAATGTTAACCTGTGGATTGGGCAAACCAGCATGATAATCCTATTCTGGGGTAGGTGTCCCTCCTTTACATTCCCATAGTACTTGACAGTTGTCATGTTGCATTGTAAAGCTGTGTTAATATTTCATTTTTTTGCTGTTTTTCTCACCCCATCCCCTAACTCCCCCTGCTTTTAAGATCCTAGAAGACAGGGACAATGTTTTACAAGTTTGTGGCATATAGAGGTTACTCAATAAAAGTTTGTTGAAAGGATGAATGAAGAGTCAGCTGTGTGTGAAATATTGAGGAATGGCTTTTACAGTGAAAGCAGGATTTGAACTAGACGCTGAAACATACTAGGCATTCGATGGTGAAGGAAGGAGAAGGCACAAGAAACAGAATCAGCAAAACCATGGAGGATTATAAAATGTGGCATGTTCAGGACAGCAAAAGGTTCAAGGTACCTAGAAGGTAGGAACAGTGAGGGAAATAGAAGATAATTTGCTCCAATAGGCTGTTTAGGGTTAGACTGCAAAGGTCTTTATGATTATGCTAATGAGTTACTTTATCCTGGAGGCAATGGGAAACCCTTGGAAGTTTTTAGAGAATTAGCATAAGATACATGATTGGGAAGAGTACTTCTTAGAGCAAAATGTTGGAAAGACTGGAGGCAGGGCACCGAATTTAGGGGCTACAGTAAGAGTTCAGGCGAGAGATGACAGGAATTTTAATTAAAGCAATGAAGATAGGATAGAAAAGATCAATTTGGTCCCACGACACACCAGTGGGGTGGGCAAGTCACAGTGATGGTCACCTTCTGGGGGAGGCGCCTGCCTTACTTTCATGGTACCTGGCCATTGTGTTGTATTGTGTAGGGCAGAATTATTTTTATTAATGTATGATAGGTTTGCATGACAGCATTCCTTCTGACTCCAACATTTTATGATTTATACCCAGTGATTTGCTTCATTTCTGTTCCTTGTCATATTGTGTTGTAATGCTGCCTTTATATTTCAGTTTATTGCTGTGCTTTATTCACTTCATTTCACCTCCTCCCTTTTCCCAACTTTAAGATCCTGGAAGATAGGATCTAGAAGAAGTACTATTTTCATTAAATGGATGCTTTCTGGGAGACATATTATGTAGTAATTATATTCCTGGGCTGTACCATAACTGTATGCTGGCCATTATTTGTGTTTTGTTCAACAATTACATTAATTGTATGATTTGAACTTTTGATACAGGTATTGACTTTACTTTTTCCTGATTTCCCATAGCTTTATTTATGAATGTCTAATTGATGATAACCTTAGGCTCTTTGTAATTTTTCTTTTAGCTTTGGGACTCCCCAGACCACCTTGGGTACTGGACAGTGTGTGAACTGCTCCACCACGTAGGAGGTACCATCTTGCCATCTGGAACTTTCAGCCAGAGCTTCACTAAAGCTGGGGAAACACTGTCTGGCCGTGAGAGAAAGCTATCAAGGGAACCACACTTCTCCCCATGGATTTCAACTTTGCCAGTTGATTCTACATTAAACTATTTGTTCTACAATTCTCTTGAGTATGAAGCATCATTCCCACGGGTGGAAGGAACATTATTGCTCCCTGTTGAAGGTAAGCAGATAATATAGATATAGATATAATTTGGTTGTTTGGGTCTTAATTACATGCATTTTCTTCAAGATAGGTCTATATTTTTAAATTCTTTAGAATTTCCAGTGACCCAGGCACTCAATTAATGCTTGTAGTTGAAGGAATTAAAAGATGTTAAAGCAAAATCAGAGGTACCCTAAGAAACTGCCAGCCCTTGTATAAAAAAAGTATGTGAATAGTTTTTAAAAAGAGTTCTCCAGCTATTTGCAAAGAAGGGCAACATATTGTTCAGGTGCCCAAGCAAATGGGTTGTAAGATTTCACTGGTTTTCTCACAGAAGAGACTGAGAAATTAAAGGTCATACAGAAACAATGATAGGTTAAGAAAAGAAATAAATTATCCCACAGAAGCTGAAAATGGTGCTAGTTAAGAGGAAAGCTAGCACATTAGGATTTTCATGAATTTGCTTCACTATTTGATTTACTATATGATGACTCTCATTTCTGAATACATTATATATTCATAGAGAGATAATACTACAGAGATGTATATGTAAAACAATGTCTGTTATGCATTAAGTGCAATTTAAGGAATTCTCAAGAGTAGTTTTATTTACGCAATTCCATCATACATACTGTCTTTAGAACGTAACGTCTTCATAAGATTTAAGAAGCGGTGCCTTCTTTTTTTGTAACTAATAAGTACTGCTTGAATACTTACATCAATGTCATAATTACTGAGGTGTTCTGACATCAAGTTGTGCCCTTGTAATACCATTTATATATAGCTTTTCCTATAGAACTAAATGAACTTGCAGTGACAGCCTGCTAGCAGTGGAAGAAGGGTTGAAGTATGAATTAAAAAAGTACTAGTACATCAACTGACAACCTAATTTTTCTCTTACTGTTAAATCTATTTTTAGTAACTATTTCTTAAATTACAATTTTTACATTCTTTAACAGGCAAAGAGATTCCAGAAGCATGGACAGTCACCCTAGAGCCCTTGGCCATGCATCAGAGACATTTTCAGAAATCGATCAGAATTGTTCTAAAAGGCACGGCGACCCAGTGGGCTCTCCCACTGAGCAGCACTCTTGGCACTGACAGCTGGATGCTACAGAGTCCAGAGGATGATAAGTCAACTCAGAGGATGTTATTTCAGCAGCTGGTAAACAGGCTGACTGCTGAAGAGTTACATCTGGTAGGTATCCTCCAGATGGTAAGTTATTCTTGTCTACTAACACACAAGTAAAGTGAAGTAAGTGTGTTTACAAAATGCCAAGCATAATATAGTCTCAGTGAAACTGATGATACTTTTGCAGATAATATCTACATTGAAACATCAGGACAAAAATGCTTATTCGTGAAGAAACAGTTTATAAAAATACATTTACTCTGATGAATCCCAATTATATTAAAATACATTCACACAGGAAAAGAGGCAGTGGGCCAAACGCAATGGTTGTATTAGGGTGGTGAGGTAATGAGTGAGTTCTTGTTATTTTTTAAATCTTCTGTTAGGTATTTATTAGTTTTGTAATAAATATGTTTTGTTTAAGAAACAGCTGCTGCATTGTAAAATTAGATATAATAGTGTCTAATAGTTGGGCAAACTTAGAAATGTCTTCTGGAAAGGCACATACATACCCAGATTTGTTATAAAAGTGGTAACTTTTTGTTTGTTTCTTTGTTTGTTTTTAAGCTAGCAGTAAATTCGTTACCTTGGTTTGTCTTCTGCCTTCGAACCTCAAGAGGGGTCTAGATACTAGATCCATTGTGAAACATTCTAGAGAAAAACTGGGAAGTCATCTGAATTTCTGAAAGTCATGTACTATGATGAAAAGAGCACTGGGTTGGGGTCAGGAGATCTGCATTAGGGTCTCACTATGCTGCACACTGATCCTGGGTAAATTACTTAAGACATAGAATTGCTTGGTGAGTAAGGGTGTGGATTTTGAAGTCAAACACAATCAGCATCTGCCCCTTACTAACTGGGTGCTCTTGTTACTCATCAGCCTCAATTCTTCGTCCGTATAGTGGAGATAATAATCTTTTACATCAGAGTGGTTGCTAAGAGTCACTGAGTTATAAGAAGCACAAATAAGTACCTAGTAAATATTCCTGGTGCCTTAGGTTTTTATTTGTAAATCGAGGGATTAGGACCAGACGATCAGTAAGTTCTCTTCTAGCTGTAATACCTGTTTATCTTCCACTGTTTTCAATTTTTATATTAACAATCATTGAGAAAACTATCATTCTGTCTCTTGCTAAGCTACATTCTGCTTCAGGCCAATGACAACAATATTCTCAACTAATTAGAACTTCTTCTGTAGGTTGTCGATGTGGACCCTGGTGAAGGCTGGCCCCCTACCACTGGAGTTATTTCCCCTCTCTCTGCCGACGGGACAATTCTCACTGTGTTCCGCACGGAAGAGGCTGAATTTCAAAGACATTTTATTCAAAGCATTGTGACAGAGAGCCCCCAGGATACAGCCTCCCTTTTCTCTGATGTTACAAATGGTGTATTGCAGCAGATTCATAATTCACTTGAAGACTCTGCTACTTCTGGTGAGCTTCTTGAACCACTAACTGACATAGTATACAGCAGTGGTTTACAGTCTTTTCCAGCATCAGAATTTTTTTTCACTATATAGTTAATAGAACCCCAACAGATAAAAGCAATCTACAATACTTCAGGCAGTTTAAATTATTTGTAGAAACCCTGAAGCACTTCTGAGGAGGTCTAAGGCTCTAAGACCAGTTTGAAATCAAAGGTATAAGGTAAACTTCTTTTATTCTTTTAATGTCTTTAATAAAGACTGCATGTAAAACTGTAGTGATTCTGTTGACCTTGCTACCAATATACAAACCTTATTTATGCTAGATAGTTTTAAGTAAATCAATTTGATATGGCTTCCATTCATTCATTTTTCCAGCAATTTTACTGAGTGCCTGCTATATGTCAGGCACTGTTTTAGAAGTAGGGAATACATCAGAGAACAAAATACAAAAAGGTCTCTGTTCTTATGGAGCTTATCATCTATTCAGGAGAGACAACACAAGAAGTTAAATGAGGAAATTATATAGTATATTAGAAAGAGCTAGGTATGATAGTAATAAGTAAAGCAGAGAAAAAAGATGAAGAGTGTGAGGGAAGGGAGGGTTGCAATTTTAAGCAGGGTAGTCAGAGAAGGCCTTGTTGACAAAGTGATATTTGAGTAAAGGTATGAAAGAAGTGATGGGGGAGAACATTCCTGGTATAGCAACAGCAGGTACCAAGGCCTTAGAAAAGCAAGTGTCTGTGTGTTTGAGGAATAGCCAGGAGCTCGTGAGGCTGAAGTGAAAGGAACAAAGAGGAGAGGAGAACAAGGAGGTAAGGTCAGAGGGACAGTAGAAGACCAAATTGTGGAGACTTGATGGCCATTGAAAAGACTTTAGCTTTTACTGTGAGAAACAAAGGAAATCTTGCAAGAGTTTTTCATAGTAATACGATCTGTTACTCTGCATTACTCTGGCTGCTGTGTTAAGAGTTTACTATGGAGGAGCAAGGCTAGAGGAAACTGGTCAGAAATAATGCAATAATCCAGGCAAGAGATGAGGGGAAACTCAGACCAGGGCAGTTATAATGCAGATGTTAGAAGTTGTTGGAATTGGGGGGATTTGCCCTTGGATTGAACGTGAGGTGTGAGATACAGAGAAGTTGAAAATGACTCCAGCGGTTTTGAACTGAACAACTGGTAAAATACAGTTGCTTCTGAGCTAGGGAAGGCTGTGGAGAGTGGGGGTTGAGGAAGGGGAGGATTGGAGGTTTTGTTTTTGACAGGTTAAGTTTGGGGTGTCTTTTAAATGTCCAAATACAGTATTGATTAGGCAGTTAGATGTACGTCTGTCCTGGAAGGTCGCGAGCGACTGGAGGCAATGGGCGTCATTGGTGTGCAGATGGTATTCTAAGCCCGAGGTGAGTTAGGAGTGAGTGCAGATGAAAGGGAAGAGTTCCAGGGACTAAGTCAATGATTGATAAGGAGAAAGAAACCAGCAAAAGAGACAGAACAGGGGCAACCACTAAGGGAAAAGGAAAACCCAGAGTGTGGTGTCCAGAAACCAAGCCATGAGAATGGAGTAAGTGAGTGTGAGTGAAGGAGGAAGTGATTACTTAGATTATTTGTTACTGGTAAGTCAAATACAACGAAGACTGAACAACATGGAGGTCACTGATGACCTTGTTGAGCAGTTTTGTTGAAATCGTGAGGGTGGAAGCATGAGTGGGAGTAAGTTCAGAAGAGAATGTGAGAAGAGGAAATAATGACAATAAGTGCAGACCATTTTTTGGAGGAGTTTTGCTATAAAAGGGATTAGAGCAATGGGACAGTGGCTAGAGGGGGAAATGGAGTCAAGGTTTGTGTTTTTGATTTTTGGAAATAAGATGCTTGCATGCTGATGTGGTTAGGTAAAAATGGATGTGGGGGGAGGGGGGAAAACTGTTGGCACGAGGTCCTTGAGAAGGTGCAAGTGGAAAGGCTGATCTTAGGAACACATTCAGCTCATCTATGATAACTAGAGTGAATGCAGAAATATCTAGGTTTGGATTCTGGTAGGTGAGTGGATGTGGTGGTAACAGTTTGTGGGGTTCTTTTCTGATCGCTTCAATTTTCTTAGTAAGGTGGGAAGCAAAGTCATCTGCCAAAAAGGAAGATTTAAGGGAATGTGGAGGGTGAGAAGAAGGGAGAAGTAGAAGTGGTGGCTCAGTAAGTGGGAGAGTAAAGTACTGGGAATTGTAAGATTGCCTAGCAGAGTCGGGAATGTA
>PVKY010015316.1:0-10227 GCA_004027775.1 Bradypus variegatus | reverse complement strand
CCTGTAAGGGGCACCGGAAGCTCATCGCTGTACTGAAGCCTCTGTCATACAGTTTTGGATGCTGCTGAAATGTGTAGAAAGTTTTGTTCACCCAAACCCACTTAATGCAGTCAAACTGTCCTGTTTTGCCATAGAGAGAAGCAGCTTTTTTCACTGAAGGGAAAGACAAACAAGGAGAAACGAATGAAATTCTACAAGTTTCTTCTAGAACACTTCACAGATGAGCAGCGATTCAATATCACTTCCAAAATCTGCCTTAGTATTTTGGGTAGGCCTGGCGTGTTCGGAACAAAACGTGTCTTTGAAATACAAAGCCATGCTGATGACAGCCACAGCGGGTCTGTGCACATGTGAAGTGCCTGCTGCAGGAGGGCCCTTGTCCCTTTGTCCTTCTTTGCCCCTCCAGCACCCGCTGCCCCCATGCAGATCCCGCCCGTAGCCCCAAATGGGCCCTGCTGGTGCCGAGAGTCCCCTGCCCACGTGGTGGCTACATGCTCTCCCAAACCATTCTCTGTTCTCTCCCAGCGTGCTTCGTAGACGGCGTCCTGCCCCTGGACATGGAGGCCAGTGAGCTCCTCGCAGACACGTTTGATGTCCTCAGCTCAAGGGAGATCAAGCTCTTGGCCATGAGAGCCAAGCCAGATAAGGACCTGGCAGAGGATGACGACATGGCTTTGGCAAGCGTCGTCATGCAGGAGGCTCAGAAAAAGCTCATTTCGCAGGTGAGGGTGGGCCCCTGGTGCACCTAAGAGGCTGACAGGGTTCTTACCAGGGACTGGGACCCCCACCTCGGTGGTGGTTATTCTCAAATCTGTGTTTCTAACTCCAACTTTTCTCATAAGCCCACCTCCATTTCCCCTTGCCTGCCTGGGTGTGCCATAGACGTCCCAAACTTAATCCGTCAAACTGAATTAATCATCTCTTCTTCTCCCTGTCCTACTCCACCCCCTCTGGAAAAAAAAGAAAAAAATGCCTTCCTCTGCCTTCTCCCGTGGTCTCTGTCCAGACCAGAGTTTGCATCCAGGCACGTGCATTGTTTGGCCAGTGAGGGTCAGCCTTTGAACTGGATCCATTTTAGGGAAACAGCTCAGTTGCCACTGTGGCCCTCGCCACGCCCCATGTTCTTAGGACTGGCCTAGATTGCGAATTGGCATTTCCCCTCTGGGCCCTGAGGGCCTTTGACTCCAGAAACCTCGACTTTGACCACATCCTGCCTCTCGGCAGGTCCCATCTGTTTTATCTCGCAGATCCATCTCCCTTTGGCATTTCCACTGCTGCCAAGCTTGTTTAAGCCAGTGTCTCAGCAGTGTCCTCAGCACCCTTTCTGTGCTGGGTCGGGCACCACGTTGCTGCCAAAGCAGTCTTTCCTGAGTATAGATTCTAGCATTTTACTCTCCTGCTTGAATAGGTTGGAGGCAGACTGACCGCAGAGGGGCTGGGGGTGCTTTTAGAATGTTGGAAATGTTCTGTATATGATTATGGACTGGTTGCTCACTATGTATTTTGGTCCAGACTCACTGGACCTTTCACTTAAAATGGGTAAATTTTGATGAATGTAAGTTAGACTTCACTAAAGATATCTTAAAAATATAGGTTGGTTTCCTATCACATTCTGAATAAAATCCTGGTTCTTCTCCAAGGCACGCAAAACTCTTCGCTGGACGTGGGCCACGCCACCCCCTCCCTGGTCTCTCCATTCCAGATTGCCTTTCATCCCTCAGACCTGAGGTATCCCGTTGTGCCCCCGCTCTCCCACCCAGAGGCATCTTCCAGAGAAGCCATCCTTTGTAGACACCTTGTTTTCTCACTTCTCCCCGGAGCCCCTCCTTGCCCTGGGCCGCTCATTGAATGCCCACACACCAATCCAGAAGTGACTAGGAGGCAGGAATTGTTGCCCTCATTTCTGGGTCCCCAGAGGGCAGCTTTGACTGTGGTAGACAGGTGCTTGGTGACACTTACTGAGCAAAAGCACATATGCTGTTTTTTAAAACTACCACCAAATTCACCATCTGCTCAGGCTCATACTTATTAAATTGCTTACTTCTCTGACTGCTGCCTTCCTGTTTCAGGAACTCTTAGAATAATTTTGAGAAATGAGTGGTTTGCAAGCAATGGACATTAATGTGACTTTGAGGGGGAATAAAAAGAGTACTTTTCAGGTTCAGAAGGACAAATTTTGTATATGTATGGTACATGTTAATTCTAAGAGATTGTTATTTCTGAGATTTCTTGCAAAATATTCATGGTGCATGACCATTCTTGATAAAGCTGATATTAAGGCTTGGTTATATCAGGTTCTATGTAAATACATAGTGCTTTCCTAAATGTGTGTGGAGTTACAAAAATGATAGAGACAGAACTGACTGTCTTCATGCTTGGCCATTTTTAGACCCTTATCATTTAGGTGTCCAGAGTTGAGCTTGTTTTCCTTCCAAAGGGGAAGATGTTGAATGAATGGAAGAGCCAAGGGTCGGTAATTGCTTTATGTGGGGCTTTTTGACAAGAAGTCAGCATATTTCTAATTCCCTTTCTCATTTAGAAAATAAGAATAATATTTATCCCCTTCCTACTTTACAAAGCCTTCTAAGTGTTTTGCAGTAATGCTTATAAAGTCTCTGGTAAGAAAGTGGGTCCTATATATCCCCAACATCTTATTAAAAGTATGAAATCAGCTTCTATTGAATGCTAGATTGGTGATGGTTTAAGAACTGAGTTGAGCAAGGAAGGCTTTGTCCTTCAGAAGTTTATACCTCCAAAACAGGCCTCCATTTGTGTTACTGCAGGTTCAGAAGAGGAATTTCATAGAAAATGTTATTCCAATTATCATCTCCCTGAAGACTGTGCTGGAGAAAAATAAGATCCCGGCTCTGCGGGAACTCATGAACTACCTGAGGGTGCGTGCTGACCCTGTCCTCCGGGTTGCTGCCCACGGCCGCCCTGGCGTGGAACCGTGTGGCAGTGTGCGGGTGCAGCGTGCGGGTGCTCAAGGGCCAACTGGCTCTTTTTAGAAATACACCTCCTGACAGGCTTTTAATTAATCGTTGAGGAGACAATAGCTTGACAATTAGTTCCACCAGTGTCGATCCTTGTCCTCCTCCCGTTGAGTTTGTGAAGAGCTCACTGGCTTTTCTGAGCGTGTATAACCTCGATGCCAATTAGAGTCCATTTTGAACGTCCTCTTAAGGGTGGTCAAGAACAAAGTCATCATCTTAGCTCACTTTTGTGAGGGTTAAGGTGAAAATCGGTCCATCATGTTTAATTTTAGGGTGTTTCCCTTGAATACTGTTGCAAATTGACAAGATCAGAAAATAACTTCCCTGAACAGCATGCCTTGGGGGTGTTGTGGGGAAGCCAGGCTGGAGCCAGTATCTGTGAAGCATCCCAACGTCTGAGCGAAGCTAGGAGCTCACCTTGCCTCAGACCCTTCTGGACAAGACCTTTATCAGAAATGAACAGAATTGGTCCTCTGTTTACATTGTGCCTTTTTCTTCCTCAAAAATGCTGCTGAAAATCTTTTTTTAAAAAGGGCTACAACAAAATTACCTTGAATATAATTTTTCAAATAGCTTTTTATCCTAGGGGAGTTGAGGCTCACTGTTTGGAAAAATGAGAACTTGCTATCCTTATGTTTTTATTGCTTAACTGTTTTACACTTCAAGAAGGAAAAAAAAAGAGCTTAGATCCTAAATCGATTGCTTACCCATGCAAGACAATTAAGACCATCTCTTCCGTATGGCCATGCTGTTGCTTTACTTCAGCAACCAGCGCTTGTCCATTGTGAACCTGTTAAGGTGGCCAGATGCTCCTTCTGCAGCCTGTGGAGCCCAGCTCCTAGTGGTAGCTGGAAGAGTTGATGGATTTCCTTCTGCTTATTGGGACTTTCCTCCTGTTGGGGCTGTAATATATCCTTCTGTCCCCCTAATTCTGCTGGGCAAAGAGGCTTTGTCCCTAGCAGCTGTCTTGGAGCCTGGCCGAGAGTGGTCAGAGGTCTTCTGCAGTCTCAGAAGAACACCCAGAGATGGCCTTAGAGCCATGGCCCTAACCCCCTGGGAGCTGAGGGGAAGCCAGTGTGGACGGAGCAGCCCCTTTGAGATTCACTGCATCTTGCAGCTTGTTCCAGTGGGCTCCCCATCCACCTGCCTCCCCTCTGTAGTCCCTTCTGACTTGAATTCCTCCGAGACCCCAGACCTGCCTCAGTAACTGCAAGACCCTTTGGAGTGGGGACACTGCAGGGCCAGGCCAGACCACCCCCTGCCCCCGTCTTGGCCTCCAGGGATGGAAAGGGGAGAACTGCCGGTGGCAGCTCTGCACCCTGCTAGAAGTTCTGTATCAAGCTAAGATCGCAAGATTCCATGTCCTCTCTCCCACTAGGAACCTAGGAGATTGCCTGTTAGCTGGCAGATAGGCAGGAAGCTTCCTAAGAGATCTCAACTGTTAGTTAACATCTTACATCATGCTCGCTTGCACATGGTAAATGCAAGTGTGGTTTGTGTTTCTTGGAAATATGCCATCTGTCAGTTAACCTGTTAATGGAATGGAAATGCTTTGCTCTCAGCAAAATCAGTCCTAAAGTTCCTGTTATTGTCAAGTTGTGCTAGAGAGAGCTGTTTGTGTGTTGTTGTTCCAGAAAACATTAAAGGATGTTTCCGGGTCTTGTTTTAGGAGGTGATGCAGGATTATCGAGACGAAATCAAGGATTTCTTTGCCATTGACAAACAACTGGCAGCAGAACTTGAGTATGACATGAAGAAGTACAACGAACAGCTGGCCCAGGAGCAAGAGCTGGCAAGGCAGGCGGAGGCAAGCAGGACAGCTGAAGGAGCTGAGGCAGCACCAGTGGTGCAGGTAGATCCGAGGCCCGCCTTAAGCCTGCCCCTGCCTCCCAGTCTGCTCTGTGCTGTCAGCTTTTCCAGCATTTCTCAGTATCCAGATGTGATCAGAGGTCCATCCTAGTTAAACCTGTGGGAGTTCTCTTGTTGGCCACAGCAGTGCCCCTTTCTTAACCCTGACGGACTTGTGGACAGCATCCTCTCCCACAGGCTTTGCAAGGGTAGTTGCAGGCAGCTGTGAGTGCCCAGGGAGTGGTGACAAGCGGATAACCGGGTCTTCCCAGCGTCTCCATCTGTTTGCTGCCTTCCTGCCACGTGCCCTCCCCTCAACCTCGTCTCCTCGGGGTATTTCTGGGTTTAGCGGCTGCTCACCATCAGAAGCACAGCGTTCTCGCTGCCCTGAGGAATCCAGACAGATCTGCTGTCCTAAAAAATGTTGCCAGTTAACTGCTCCTTTTCCTTTTCTTTAATGCCTCAGCCTCGGCACATGCTGGTCTTCCAGTAATACTCTGTTTCTGAAGAGAAAGTTCTATTGGCTCAGGGTTGACATGGCTTCAAAATAGATTATTTATGGACTTGCTCACAGTGTATGAAGATGCCATAGGAAAAAAAAAAGTGCTAGGAGGTGAATATTCTATTTGCCTTCCCTCACAGGCTGCTCCAAATGTAGAAATAACACCTGCTCCCTATGGCCAAGAAAGTCCCACTGTGGACCCCGGCGTGAGCAGTCCCGGCGGAGCCCCGGGTCTGCCTCCTTCACCCAAACCTGGGCCCTTGATGCTGGTGCCCAAAGCCAGGTAGAGAACCCGCCTACCCGGCCGTCTCTCCCAGTCACTGCTCCCACTGGGCGCTCGCAGGCACCTCACCCGGCTCTTCCCTTTGGGATTTGGAATGAGTACGAATGAGCAGCACGTTTGAAAGGAAGCGGATGGGGACTGTCATGCCTGTCCCCCTTGCTTCCTGCCTGGAGGGGAGTCAGGAACGAAGTGTGTGTGGCATCTCCTCCACAGGTCCATGTCCCTGAGCACCATTGCCATCCTGAATTCTGTCAAGAAGGCCATGGAGTCGAACAGCAGGCGCCAGAGTCAGAGCTTGGGAGTGTTGCCCTTCACTTTAAATTCTGGAAGTCTGGACAGAACCAGCAATCATGGTACGCCTTTAGTTGGTGCCAGAAGAGTCAGAACTCACCCAGTTTTTAGGCTTAGAGTGTATACAGAAAGGGCGGGTACACAGCTTAAAAAATTAAGAAGGCAGTAGGCTTCTTGTTCCATTTAAAATGGTTTTTGTTCTCTTATCTGTAAAGCAGATAACACTAATTGGGGATTTGGGGTTATAAGGTAGTAAAACCGTGCATATTTATGATAGGAGATTTGAAGAACAGTGAACTGTCAGCTCACCATCACAGCTGGGCGTGAGCCCCCCTCCCCCTCCTCACACTCGTGTATTGTTTGTCTTATTTA
The DNA here is from genome assembly GCA_004027775.1 of Bradypus variegatus. NCBI lineage: Eukaryota > Metazoa > Chordata > Mammalia > Pilosa > Bradypodidae > Bradypus > Bradypus variegatus. The sequence goes on along the minus strand of PVKY010015316.1, from coordinate 3,938 downwards.
TAAAGCCCTGATCATCGCACGTTTTATAGCCCCCACACACACATTTACATAGTAAACATTTTTCCATGAGTTTCTTTCAAAATGTCCCCCTCAGTGACCTCAGTGCGTTCCATCTTGTGGAAGTGCCGTAACTTAACCGCTGCCCTGTGATTGGCAGTGTGGGTGTTTGCCAGGTTTTTGATATCGTGTAACAGTGAATAGCAAACATCTTTGTACATATAGTTCTGTAAGTATGTAATTCTTAGGATCAATTCCCAGCAGTCAAAGGCCAGTGTTGAATTGTTCTGCACAATTCATACCAAATTATATCCCCCCACCAATGGACTGGGCATGAGTGTCGGCATTCCTACTTAGAAGCACTGCTTTTGTGGTTTTTTGTTTTCTTTTTGAGTTTTATAGACCGAAACTGGTGGTGTTTTCATTTCCATTTCTTTAAGGCCCAGTGAGAATGGACATGTTAGTCATTTATTTGTATATCTTTCTAGATTGCCTCTTTATAAAAAGACTTTAAATACTGAGAATATTAACTTTGTCATATAGCTTACAAATGTGTTTTCATTTGGTTGTTTTGCTTTTTGATATGTTTCGGTGGTTTTTTTTGACAGATAAAGCAGTTTCCATTTTCTCATAGCCTCTTCCTACAGCATGGACCACGAGTCTCCCGGAGCAGTTAACCAGGTGGCTCAGCGAGCAGTCAGCACGCCTGACAGTAAGTAGCAGATCTGAATCAACTGCCTCCTCTGGCTCTCCCGATCCCTCTCCTCCAGTCATTAGGCATTTGCTAGAGCAGCAGGAGAACTCTGTCTGCAAGTTAGTTAGTTCTTCTCACCGGACGAAGACTCTCCTGATACTCAGCAGCATTATAGTGCATTAGATCAGACTGAGCATTTCATCATAACCCGTAAGTGCTGACTGTGGTGTACTCCCTCAAGGGAAGCTCCCATCAGCCGCAGGAGGCAGAGCCCAGAGCCTCGGCACGCCGGGCAGTGGCTCTGGAACCTTCTCCTCACCACTGCTTTCCCGCCCCGGGTAGCTCAGCCCTGCCAAGCCCCTCCTGCTCCGTGCACTCATCACCGTTAGCACTAGGAGGTACCTCCGCGTTACCTCATGGAGCCCCTGCAGCCCACACTGCGCTAGGCTGCGAACATGTGTCTTGCTTCTAGTGGGTGGTGTTTAGAGGTGAGTTAGAAATGTAGAATACTTTTCTCCCCATTACTTTGCTTTGTAGCTTCTTATTGTCTCAAAACCCATAAAAACTGTTGTTTTGAGAAAATGAGTATGGTATGAGGAAATTCTGTCTGAAGTCTGTAGTCCAATGGACAAGGACCTGCCCGGAATGTCCCCCGTATGCCCCTGCCCCTCTCTTGCTGCCTCGCCTCACTCCTGCCCTGCAGCCTTCTTCCAGACTCGGGGCTTTCTCATGCCATCCTACAGCATCCCGTCCCAAGTTACTGCCCTTCAGAACAAGCCTTCCCTGCCCCACAGACCAAACTGGGTTCTGCTCCCTTGGCACCCTGCACCCCTGCTGTTGGTTTATGAGCTGCATCCCTCTTCCCTGTGCCCACTGGGCCTGCAGCCTGGCATGCTTACGCAGGTTCTGATGAGCGCTGAGATGAGCGGCAGAGCTGGGGCTCGGACTCGGGTTTTCTGACTCTGATTTTGTCAGACATCTGTTGTTGTGCGTTATGATCCAGTGAGGTGGTGGCACATGCTCTCTTCTTTGTGAGGATGGGGCAGCAGGGCAGCGGGCCTCTTGTGGTTGAGCCTTCAGTTAGCGCAGGTTCTCTGGCTGCTGTTGGGCCTGTCACCCTGTGATGCTGGGACCTCCTAGAATAGCATTTAACAGGTATGAACCTCACTGAAGTCCTGTTTTACGGGGGATTCATGGATGAACAGTACTCCCAACCTCCACCCCTCTCTCCAGATGACAGCTGAATCATGAAGCTTTTGTCATTAAAGGCAGTGCGTAATTGCAGGTTCCTGCCTGTCACGCCTGTATAATATAGATGTAAGAAGTGTAGGCTCCTTCGACTGGAACAGCTTCCTGTGTGTCTGTTCCTGGCTCAGGGGCACCAGGAGCTGCTGCTTTGGCAGTTAGGCACCCTATGCTGGTGAAGTGGGGGGGGGTTGCATTCATTCTGCTGCGCTCCCCCACGACCACCACCACGAGCCCCCTGCTTGGTCTGAGTGAGCAGTGGGGCCCGGTGCATGGTGTGATGTGTCATTGCACTGAAAATAAGGCCCTGGGTGTCACCAGATTAGAATACTTCTCTCTCGTCTCAAGTGTAAAATTCCCACTGAGGCAGTCTCTGGGGATCTCTCTTTGTTTGAACCAGGAAGAAATGCTGATGGAAGGGTCCCCTATTAGCCTTCTTCCCTGGGAGAATTGTTACATAACCTAAGAGAACTCTGTTCTGTTTTCCCTCTGGTTTATGAATGCGTGTTCCTTTGAGGGCTGAGTTTTGGTGGGGATGCCTGTCAGGAAGTGGTCTCAGCTCCACAGAGCTAGTGAGAAAAGTGCTACCTGTTTCCAGCCGCTCTGGTCTGCCAATGGTATTCAACCTGAGCGAAGCATATTTTTCAGAGCTAGGATTTTAACTGGACCAGAGCCTTTTATTGCTCTAACTCAGGCAGCAAAGATGCTTTCTACCTTTGATTCTAAGAACAGAGTGCGCCGAGTGTCAAAGGAGCTAGGGCAGAAGAGCTTCTATAAGGGGTGGAGACGGCTTCCTGCAGTGTATACAAGCTTCTGGACAGCACCAGGGAGTGGGGAGGGGAGGGGAGGGTCAGACGCAGCACAAGCAGAGGCCTCGCCGGGACAGTGGTCAACAGGACCGAGAAGCATCGAGCTGCACTCGTGGCAGGGATGCAGATATGGGGCTCTCTCCTTGCCAGTCAGCTGGAGCAACTGTCAGGAGCACTGCACAGACTGGAAATAGATGATGTGCACCCACAGGAGGGTCATGGTGTGGGGGAGAAAGGTGGGAGGCACCATGCTCATTTTGCAGAAGTCCTTACACTCTGCATGTGCCTCCAGCAGCCAGCTACCAAACCTCAACTGTGTTTCCAGCATGGCATTGCTACTGGAGGGGGGTGCCAAGGAGTATAAGAAACAGCTATTGTTAGAAGCTTATGGTTTTACTGGAAGAAACACAACTTAACTAAATTTAGTTACAATATTGTGGTAAGTGAGGTAATAGGAGCACAGGACCCCAAGAAAGGTCTCGGGTCCGGGAGAACATCCCTGTGCAGAGATGCAGGTGGGACAGGGACAGAGTAGGGCATGCCTAGAGGATGGCGACAGGCAGATACAGATGGACCCGGGCACATGTATGTAGCAAGTGAGTTTGCAAAGCGGGCTTGTGGCCAACCTGCAGGGGGGGATTCTGTGCCCAACTCAGACTGAAGGAGGGATGGAAGGCCCTCCTGCAGACACAGCCGTCGAGGAGCTGAGGTAGAGCAGGAAGCCTGTAGAACTCCGGTGACATAAGGGACTAACTAGTGACTAGAGTTGCTGATATTTCTTCAACACTTAGCTTGTACCAGGTACTGTGTTAAGCACTTGACATGAATGATCTCTTCTAATCCTGACATAAACCCCCATTTTACAGATGAAGAAACTTGAGTTTTCTTAGAGAAGCCATTCACAGCTAGTAAGAGGCAGAGCCTTGTTTTTATAATTCTTAAATACCCGGCTATCCTGCCTCCTGAGGGTGAGCTTGGAAACCACTGATGGCTCAAAGGCAAGATGCACAAGCCCAGTGAGGTAGGAGAGGAAACAGTGGAATGAAGAGATGTCTGGAAGTCTGAATTGACAGGACCTGGTGTCTGATCAGCTGTGGAGGAGCAAACAGTACCTTCTCTTTCTGACTTGGGTTGACAATTCACTGAGCTGACTGCTTTTGAGATAGGAGTACAGAAGGAGTACGAAGTGACGA
>PVKY010015315.1:0-10227 GCA_004027775.1 Bradypus variegatus | reverse complement strand
AATGGCAAAGCTGGGATTCAAATCTGGATGATCAAATGCCAAAGCACTTTGTGCCAAAATGAGCTTACTATTCGGCCTTTTTAGTCACGTAAACTCTTTAAGCCTCAGGCTCTCATCTAAGAGTTGTTGACTACCTATCTCACAGCACTGTTGTGAGAATTGAAAGAAAGCACACGGTAGTTCTTCAAAATGTGATAGTTACCCACACCTCCCACCCCCAACCAACCCTCACCCCTCTCACACCCTTTCATGGTCAAGTGCTAAGGTTCTGCTGCTTGGACTTGTATTAACATGCCAGAAAAGTCTGAGACCTCTGGCTTGGCCTGGCCTGGGAAGGGCAGCTAGTTAGGAGAGGGGGGCTGTGTCCTTTTCCTTCTCCATTTCCAGCTCCCTAATGAGCTCACATTTCCCTGCCCACTCTGTTTACATTGGGCCAGGAGGATGTGCCCCAGGGGCATCAGGGGGATCAGCCACATGGACTCCCTGTTCCTGTTCCCCATCCATCCTCCCCACCCCCCTCTCCGGGCAACAGGTGTGTCTGAGCTGGGGCTGGAAGATGAACCCATGTGCTAGATGACTGGTCTTGGGGTGAGTGGGATTTTGCCATTCCTTCCTCCATCCAGGAGGTCCCCACACAGCCTTCCTTGGCTCATTGTGGAAGGGGGCTTGCTCTCCCCCCAGCTGTTCTCCCTCCTTGGAGGGGTTTTCAAAAGGAGGCCCTGGGTGATGACTGACATGGTTTCCTCTGAGTGCTGAATCACTCCCTGATGCCTGTAACCACAAGCCCTCCTTCCCCCAGTGAGAAAACTTCCTTCCTTCTCTGAGCTTATTGCTCTCTGCTACAGGCTAGGCTGCCTGGAGTCCTTGCAGGCCTCATGGCTAAGCAGACACCCTCTTTCAAATTGTCCAGAAGCACTTTTCCTCATGATCCCAAACCTGACAATGGGTCTGTGGTGGAGAAGGTGAAATGAGTGACTTCCACAGAGCACAGGCAGGGTGGGGTGGGAGTGGGGGAGTATATGGTAGAAGGAGAACTAACATGTGGCTAAATGCATACTGTGTACAGGATGCCATGCTAAGTGTAATTCATTACCAATTTTTTCCACACAGAAACCATATGAGGTGGTTATTTTTACAGATTAGGAGATGAGGCACTGACTCTTTGAGAATGTGGCTCCATTGTGGATGTGAAGTTCTAATCCAGGGCTGACCTCAGGTTCCCCTCCAGTACATGGAGCTGCCTTTTCCTTGGTATGCCTGTCAGTAAATGCCTTCTTCCTGGAAGTGGCAGGAGTGGCTGGTGCCACTGGTCACTCTGTCTTATGGCTGAGCTTCTTAATCTGGTTTATTATGGCATCTTGGTTATTTGTCAGTGAGATGAGGGTCCATCCAGTGTCTTCACTCCCTTTCCTTCCTCAATCTTTAAGTGAGGGCTAGGCATATGAAGTCCTGTGGAGCATGGAAACCCTCAGGACTGGGATGAAGAGGCCGGGATTCAATCTATTATAAAACAAACACCTACCAATACCTACTATGCTGGGATCTAGAGGTACAAAAGTTCTGGTTCTAGCTCTCCCACAAACTAGCTGTGTGGTTTTCCTTAGACTAGCCTCCCAAACTGTACTGTCCAATAACAGTAATTAAAATTAAATAAAATAAAAAATTCAGCTCCTTAGCTGCTCTGGTCACATTTCAAGTATTCAATAACTACAAGTGGCTAGTGGCTACCATATTAGAAAGAGTAGATATAGCACATTTCCATTGATGCAGAAAATTCAATTGGACAGTACAGTCTGGGCCTCTGTGCTGCCTAAGTGGGGATAATAATACAAACATGCCCTCACAGAGTTGATTGCGGGGGTGGGGGGTAGGTGATGATGGTGGTGGTTTATTAATTTACAAATATTAACTGAATGTTTACAGTGTTCTAAGCACTTGCTCTAGAGATTGGGGATGCAAGCAGCAAATAAGACAGACATGATCCTTGTCTCATGGAGATTACATTCTAGTGAATGTGTATGGAATAGACAAGGGAGGCAAAAATAAATACACAAACAAAAATATCAGACTATGTTTTGAAGAAAATAGAGTGATGTGATGGAAAGTGCCATTACATCAAATGCAGTGGTAGGGAAATTCCCTAGGGAGAGGACATTTGAACTGAGATCTGAAGGAGAAGGAAGAACCCACTAAGTAAGCATCAAGGGACAGCAGTTCTTGGCAGAGTGAAAGACAATTTCAGAGGGCTTGAGGTGAGAATGTGCTTTTTTTTGTTCATGGAGCAGGAAGGACAGTGTGGCTGGGGGAAACAAGTGAGATGAAGCTGGAACAGTGGGCACAGGCCAGATCATGAAGAGCCTTGTCTTCCAATGGTGAGTGACATGTGAGGTGGAATTCTGATAATACATGTGGCTCTAGTTGGGCAACACTTAGTCTTTTCACATGGCAGATCTCAACTACTTTCAGGTCTTTCACGCACACTGGTCTACTGGATTAGCATCTCCAGGGACTAAGGAGAGGATTTCTCCAGAACTCCTCAGCTGCAAGGGTGACCCCTTCATGAACAGACCGAAGGTCAGCTTCACGTAATGGGAGAGAAACCAAATACCTCTGGAATGCTCTGCTGTTCTCAAGCTTCTCTCTAGCTGTAAGGACAGGTTTGGTGATAATAAAAATAATAGCTCCAATTTTATTGTGAACTTGCTAAGGGGAGAACCCTGCCTTAAGCACTTTATACACATTATTTCATTTAATCCTCACAACAATCCTGGGGATATAGTAGTATTATTGCTTCCATTTTACAGATAGGAAGACTGAGGCTCAGCGAAGCTAACTTTGCCATGTCCAGTAGCAGAGTTAGGATTGGAACACACCTCCATGGTCCATGGTCCTAACCATTAAATCGTATTGCTTCTGACGTTACTTCTGTCACACAGGGTAGTGTGGGGGACAGTAATTGCCATTAAGTGATTCCCTTCTATGTTGTTCATAGTTACGACTCCTCAAACTGTAAGCAGGCTACTATTATCCTCCTTTTATGGATGAGAAAAAATGATGCTCATTAAATAAAGTCAAGCGACTTGCGAAAAGCCACACAACCAGTAAGTGGCAGAGCCAGATACACCTTTAAAGACTCTTGTCTCTCTATAAAGTGCTCTTTCCAGCACACTGTAAAAACCACACTGCTCCTAGCTTTGAAATGTACCGCGTAAATGCCCCACACGAGCAGAGACTGGGGATCGCGCATGCGCAAACACCCAGCCCATCTCAGCCAGCGTGCAGCGCCAGCCACGTGTTCCCAGGTGCCAACGCGGAGCCAAGCGCTAAGGCGATATTTTGGTACACGTGGATAGGCTCCGGCGAATAAAGACTAACGCTAGTTGAGTCACAAGACTCTAAGAAACTACGCTTCCCAGAAGAAGCCTGCGGCGGCTGCCTTGCTAAAAGACGTATTTCCGGAAAAACAGGCGCTGGATTGGCTGAGGAGAGGAAGTGGGCTGTTCTAACTTTGGTGAATTGGCCTGTTTCCGGTAGTGTCGGTGGTCTCAGTGGCTGAGGCAGTCCGGAGCCATCCTTGTCTTTTGAGTTTTTCCAGGCGTGAGCAGATATGGCGACGGCTTTTCGGAAGGCGGCTAAGTCCCGGCAGCGGGAACACCGGGAGCGAAGTCAGGTAGGACCGCCAGCCTCCACGAGCGCTAGGCGGTGGCCCCCTGCGTTGCTCTCACCTCAGTCCCCGTCGTTCTGGCCCGGGCTGTTCTGAGATGCTGAATGTAAAGATACTCAAATGTATGCTAAGGTACCCGTGGTTCGGTCGGAGCATCGCGGTGGGAGGGTGGTGAGGTCTTTCTCCTGGAAGCGGCGTCCCGCTTCCAACACTGACTGCGCCTTAGTCCTTGGGGATAATCAAAACCTACTTTGCAGGGTTTCAGTGGGTAATTAAGTGAAGATAATGTGTGTAAAAGTGCTTGACTTTCCCTGAGGAAGTCCATATCAGTGCTGACAAAACTAGTTAAGTGGCACGGCTGAGATCAGAACGTACTTCTAAAACTCGGCCCTGCCCTCTGCATATGCGGGCCGTGACCCAAGGGATTGGTGTTAATGTGGTGTCGTCATCACGCGTCGGCTTTGTGGTTCATGAAGATGGAACACATAGGGTTTTGCTTATGCCTCTCCCTGTATTGTTGGTGTTTTCCACCCCTATTGTACAGGCAGAGAAACTGAGGTCCAGAGAGTGAAAATGACATGCCCAGTCACAAACCCCAAATTCAGGCAGAGTAAAGAGTTGTAGGATTTCTGTGGAGGGTGTTTCTTTGTGGGGAGGTTGATATTCACTTCTTAGATGCAGAATCAATTTGTTCACCCTACTGCCCTCGGAAATCACATGTGGGATTCCAGCTGCCGGGACTTAGCACTGCCTCAGCCGCTGTGAGCTCTTGAAGAGATCTGGTCCAACTTCATTTTACAGATGGGGGAGTTAGGGAAGAGACGTATCTAAAGTTGGGCAGCTGCTTGATGGGCTAGAACTAAGACCTCTCGATCACAGTTCAGTCAGTGTGCTTACCCACTTTTCCAGCATGGCCTTCTCATCACCTCTCCCACAAAGTCCCTCTATTCCTCCTCAGGCAGTATCACTCATGCTATGCTCATGGCCAACCTGGAAAGCTTCTTTCCCTCCTCTGCTAATCCAAATCACCTGTGACTTTGGACATGCTATTCAATCTAAGCAACAGATTCCTCATTTGTAAAATGAAGATTATAGCAACTACTTCAGAGGAATGTTGTAGGATTTTATGAGAAAATCCTTGAAAAGCAGGAGGACTTAGCATTTATCAGACATTGATTGCACACTTGCTGTGTGCTTAGTGATGTGCTGTGGGCAACAGTGTGATTTGCCTCCACCTTTGGAAGACTTATGTGTGGATGGATCTAAAAGTGGTGATAGCAGCAAGTGTTGCATGTGTGCCAGAGCCAGACAAAGTGCAAAGTGCTTACCCTCATTAGCTTATTTAACCCTCAAAACAACCATGTGAAAGTATGTGTTATTATTTTCTCACATTTGCAGGTGAGGCAACTAAGGCTCAGAAGGTTAATTTGCTCAAAGATGTGCAGCTATAACTGGGAAGTGGCAAAGCCAGGAAACAGGTGTTGTGACTCCAGAGGCTACTAAAAGTTGTATAAAGAGGCAACTTCATAAGAGATGGCACATAAAAAATGCCAAATGAGGAATTTGAGTGGGAAGAGTATAGATGATAGGAGAAAGCATCTTGGACTTTTTGAACTTGCAAGGCAGTAATTATGGCTATCAATTTTGAGCACCCAACTGTGCTAGGCACAGTCCTCCTGTTTTTTCAAGGATTTTCTCATATAATCCTACAACATTTCCTGTGAGGTAGTTGCTATTATCTTCATTTTACAAATGAGGAATCTGTTGCTTAGATTGAATAGCATGTCCAAAGTCACAGTTGATTTCAGTTAGCAGAGGAGGGAGAGGGGTTTTCGAGGTTGGCTATGAGCATAGCATGGGTGATACTGCCTGAGGAGGAATAGAGGGACTTTGTGGGAGAGGTGATGAGAAGGCCATGCTGGAAAAGTGGATAAACACACTGACAGGGACCTTCCCTATTTGGATGAAGTTTGGACTTTATCCCATAGGTCCTTCAGTGAGGCAGTAGGAGAACTATCAAGGGTGTGTACATTATAATGTGAGCAACATTGAAGATGCAATGTCAGGTTTCTTTTTATAATGCAGCTGTACATCAAGGGAACATGACATATACTAAGATTTCTGCATCATGTTGCTCTTTTGACCTTTGAGTTTTCTTTCTCCACTCTCTCTCATCCTCTCATTGCCTGTTGTAATTAAAATAAAAACCATCCAGGGCAGTTCTGGGTGTTATTTTAAATACTGAGTTATTTACTGCGTCATTTGAAGGAAAAAAGATGAGAAAGGTGACTGTTAAAAATTCCACCCAAATTGTTATACAGATTTAAGCAGTAGAGAAGTGTACTTCTGCAAACGTCAAAATTTCCCAAAGCAGAAGCAGACACAGCCTAGAGGGGTGGTGAAGAGCACAGACTGTGGCACCGGATGGAAAGGGTTTTAGTTGTAGCTTAGCCACTAATTAGCTCTTTATTCTTGGGCACATTGTTCCCTAAACCTTATTCCCTTTCTGGAAAACTGGGATAACACTAGTTAGTGCCTGCTTTACCTACTTTGTATAGTTGTTATGGGAATTATATGAGACTTTTTTTGTGTGTGTGTGGTATTGAAAATGTTCAAAAATTGTGATGAATGCACAACTATATAATGGTACTGGGAACAATTCATTGTACACTTTGAATGATTATATGGTATGTGAATATATGAGATTTTGTATAATGAGTTTAGTACACTGTCTTGTAATAGAACAAATGCTTAACAAATATGGTCTGTTATGATGTTGTGGGCAAAGCATCTAGCATAGATCCTAACTTGTAGTAAGTGCTCAGCAAATGGTAGCTTGATAATACTAAGATTTAATCTTATATCCGCCATACTATCCAGGTTCTGTGTCAGAGAAAGTATTTCCTGTCATGCTTGATTTTTTCTCATACCTTGTAGCATAGGTTAATAACATTAACAATAATAGTAAACATTTGCTGGGTACCTGCTGTTTGCCAAGCTGCAGCCACTTCTGCTTACAGAGGCTTGTTTAACCCTTATAATAATCCTGTGATGTAAGTACCTTATTCTCATTTTGCAGTTAGGTAACTGCAGCTCAGAGAAGTTAAATGATTTGCCTGAGGTCACAGGTTGTTAAAAAGTAAAGTTTGGATTTGAACCCAAGTCTCCAGATTCTAAATTTAGCTCTCTTACCACAGTTGCCACCGTTGTTACTATATTTTGCCTTCATAGTAGTTTATAAATCCTTGGATTAAGTTAGTAGTAATTATAGTACAACTGGCAACTGCTTGCCTGGTGCCGAGTCATTGTTTTCTCTCTCTGTCCTTAATAGGCCAAGAAAACTACTATGTGGCCTCTTGGCACCTGTATGGTCCCTCTCATCCTTGGACAGATCCCAATTGGGGGATGGCAGGGAGGGAACAGGGTATTGGGTTTAGCTTCAAGGACATGCATTTACGGAGCACTTTAGAGACCCTCATTCCTGTCAGTTGTCATGTTGATTTGAGTATGTGTTTGCTGAGGAAACTAAGCAATTTTTTTTCTTTTGTCTTCTAGCCTGGCTTTCGAAAACATCTGGGCCTGCTAGAGAAAAAGAAAGATTACAAACTTCGTGCAGAGTGAGTTCAGTCTCTCTGGCAGAGGTGCTGCCAAGAAAGCTGCACTGCAGCTGAATTGCCTGAGCTACCAAAAGGGGATAATTTCCTGTCATTGATAAAATGGCCAAGGCTCTGGCAGTTTGTCACATACTTTTCTGTGACCCCAAACTTTCTTTGTTTAGCAGAGTGGTATATATTTAACTGTGGTTGCATTGTGAAATTTTTTTTATTATGTTGCTCCAGATTATTCACTCATAGTGGCTTTGATTTGCTTCTGCCTTGGTGTTTGAGCCAAAAGCTGAATCTTTTTTTCTCCCTTTTCTTGAAGTGCAAGATATAATCTAAAATTCCAGTTGTTGAGTCTCTTACGTCACCATGTGTGTGGTATGGAATGAAGAAATGTGAAAGATAGATTCATGAGACTGAGCGTGGGTGATAATGAACTCTGAAAGCATTTTATAAAACAATTATCCCCATTCTTTTTCTTTTTAAGCACTTTATTTGCAAAATACTTTATAATTATTTGTTAACCATGCATGCCAGTTGAGGTCCTTCTTATGCTCCTGGTACATACAGATGGCAGTGGATTAAGTGGATTGCTCTGGGTCCCAGAGGGTTTAAAGCTAATAATAACAATTGAGTGCTGATACTGGGCCAGGTAGTGCTCTAACAGATGTACAATATTATACTCATTCATTCCTCCCAACAACCTTCTGGGGTAAGTTGCTATTATTATTATTCCCATTTTACAGGTAAAATTAGGATAGTGAGTGGTTTATAAACTTACCCAGGGTTAGTCAGCCAGAAGTGGTAGAGTGAAGATTTGAACCCATACAGTTGCCTCGCCTTCCCCAACTGGGCTCCAGAGTCCATAATTCTATGCTATACCGCACTGTATAGTTTCTGAATCATATTTGGTTCCTTGGTGCCCAAGCTTGCACCAGAACCCTGTCTAGGGAGTTTTTATTCATGCTTTGTTTGGTGTTTCTCTGTTATGATATAAAACATGTGGAGTGGGGAGAGTTACCATGGATCAGAACTCCGTCATTGCTTTGGCAATTTTTAGTTTCATTTTGTGTGAACTCTTAGATCCCTGTGGAGTTTGCTCACTGTGTTCTTTTTGCTATGAACCTTGTTTAACCTACTTTTCAGTGACTACCGAAAAAAGCAAGAATACCTCAAAGCTCTCCGAAAGAAAGCCCTTGAAAAAAATCCAGATGAATTCTACTATAAAATGACTCGGGTTCAGCTCCAGGTGGGTGCCTCAATCCAGTGGTCAGTTGGTATTTTGTGTTCCACTGTTGGAAAATAGGGATGGGGGAGGAGATGGAGAGGAAAGATCCTTAGCCTTAATTTAACCCTTCTCTGCTTGGTCCAGGCACTCTTGGTCATTGAGTAGCCAAGGCAAAACCTGCCTCTTTGTGGGGCTATGTGCATTTCTGTTTCTGAACCTGAGTTGTCTTTAGCCTGGAGCCCTTTTAAGAGTGGAAGACTGGAGGTGCTAAATTGAATGTGTATCTTAGGGCCCTAGTGCGTTGGATTGCCATTAGCATACAATATTTAGTTGCCTTTGTTCAAACTGTGAACTGTACCGTGTACTGTACAAACAACTTAATTAGTGATTTTAATCTAATAGCGAGTGTATCTTTTAAATTTGGATTTTTAGGATGGAGTTCATGTTATTAAGGAGACTAAGGAAGAAGTAACTCCAGAACAGCTGAAATTGATGAAAACTCAGGATATCAAATATATAGAAATGAAAAGGGTTGCAGAAGCTAAGGTAACAATTGAATTCTTTGATCTGATGTATGTTTGTTGGTAAGAAAGGAAACATAAATCCATCCATCTCAGGTCCTAAGTTGATTTCTTCTCGCATTTAAAATCTTTAAGTATCCTTAATTGTAATAACAAATTAGAAGTATAATTTGTATGGTAGAGTGGAAAGACTTCAAGTTTGGGAATAAGACAGACTTAGGTTTCAATTCTGGATTTGCCATTTACTAGCCCCATGATTATGGACAAATTAACCTCCCTGAAGCTATTTCCCCTTTTTTATTTCATAGGCAGTTTACTATAATGCCCAGCCCTGTACCTGGTATGTAGTTGGTGGTTGATAAATTTAAGTGCAAAAAATTTTCTTTGCTGGCTGGTGATAATGATGTGAAATGGTTTGAAATTTTGGAATTCATTTCTGATATCCCAGAAGAACCCAGTATAAAGTGAGATCATATTCTGTATTCTAGAAAATTGAAAGACTAAAATCAGAGCTCCATCTGCTGGATTTCCAGGGGAAACAACAGAACAAGCATGTGTTCTTTTTTGATACCAAAAAAGAAGGTATGAGATGTATGAAGGTTTCTGGGGCAATCTAGCATATTGGTCTTTGTTGTTTGGTGTTAGAGACAGACTTTGGGCAGTGCTTTAAGGATTGTTTTAACTTTTAGTTGAACAGTTTGATATTGCAACTCACCTGCAAACAGCCCCGGAACTAGTCGACAGAGTCTTTAATAGACCCAGAGTAGAGACCTTGCGGAAGGAAAAAGTGAAAGGAGTTACTCATCAGAGTAAACTGAAGGTAATTTTCTCTGTTGTTCTTCAGATTTGAGGCTAGAGGAATCTAGGTTCCTTTTTTGCCACTGCATTTAATATAATTAATTGTGGAAAACGCACTAAGTTCCTTAGAAAATAGAGGGGGGATGTGATGATAGGATGATAGGAATGAAAGTGGAGGGGATTCGTTGGTCTCTGAGATTGGAGGACGTGTATGTGGCTTAGTGGTTAATGACTTAGGGTCTAGCCTCTAGATCTGGGCCTGAATCCTAGCTCCAAACCTACTCTTTTTTGCTTAACATTTATAACAGATGCCAAACATTTTTAAAATGCAGAGAAAGGAGGGAACAACGAAGATTAAGGAGTTTGGTATACTTTAATATTCTACCTTTAGCTGTTAATACACATATCAAAAGA
>PVKY010015314.1:0-10228 GCA_004027775.1 Bradypus variegatus | reverse complement strand
TCTTAAAGAAGACAGGCCCCTAGGGGGAGGTTATTAGCATTTCAATGGTCTCTCTCTCTGCTTGTGCTGTCTCCGCCCTTCTCTGATTCACAGGTCCTGGGAACTGTAATGGCTGGGGCTTTCTCCACTGAGCCGAAAAAGGAACAGATAGTCCCCTTCAGACCAAGTCCAAGCAAGGTCAGTCATCACCCAAAGCCTCTGTCTGTTTTCTGAGGACTCGTACCTGCAGTGAGCTGTTCACACTCACTACTTAAGACCCCGGTTGGAGCTCAGCTGAGCTATATTTGCTTGCTGGGAGAGAGCTTCTCTCTGGCACCACCAGGCTTTGCAGCTCGGGCTATGGGGGAGGGGTCTCCCAGCTTGGATCCGCAGGTTTCACTTACAGATTTTATGCTGTGTTCTCAGGCATTCCTCGCAATTCAGGTTGGTGTGTGATGAATGGATGGTCTCGTTTGTCCCCCTGCAGTTATTCTGGATTATTTACTAGTTGTTTCTGGTTTTTTTCATTGTTCCAGGGGGACTACTTAGCTTCCACTCCTCTCTATGCCGCCATCTTCCCGGAACCATCAGTGAATAGTTTTGACTGATGTATTTCTTATTGTTAAACGATCACAAAATACTTTATGTGAAAAAGTTTGTGTTTTCTAAAAAAACTTTAAGAATTTTGGTCAGATGTCCCAAAACAGGAATATATACCATGAGAGATACTTTTTCTCCAAATACCTTTGCATAGTTTGTGTTCCTTTCTAACCTTTTCTTTTAAAAATGTTTTTTTTAGGTAGTGGTAGAAAGTCTTGTACTAAACTGAAAAGAAGACAGACTATACAGGAGAAAGGACTTGGAGACAACCTTGGGATTTGTGACTTGATAGCTGTGAGCCATGTGACTCTGGGCAAGTTCTGTAATCACTTGAACTGAAGGGGTAACAACATCTGGACTATTTCATGTATTATGAGGATGGAATGAGGAAATATATGTGAAAGTGCTTTGAAAACCATTGAGAACTGAATAAATATTAGGACTATGCTCAAGTATATATCACTTACACCGAAAATAATTTGTGGGTAAACCACCGATTTCCTACATGACTTTCCCAGAATATTCTAATTGACTTTGGGGTTACAAAGCAGTAACATCAAAATTGATACAGGCCTTTAAACTTGAGAAGATATGTAGAGAAAGAATGGAAGTTTTTAGGAAAAAATGGAAGGAAAGAATCTTTCTCATGATTCTTTCTCATGAGAAATCATGAGAAAGAGAAGTGGAGTTTGGATCATAAAAGAAGAAAGTCTTTTCAGGTAGCTGGAGAGCTGGAACTGTCAGGGATAGAGCGAAATATCCAGACAGTCGGTAAAATGTACAGAAAACCAGACTCCACAAAGCATGAAGTCCACCCTCTCAATTTCACATTCAAGTCTATTGATTAAGTTTTCAGGATGTCTGAACCTTCAGAGAAGATAACGGAAGTAGCTTAGGGTAGGGGTAAGAGCCCCGGATTTAGGTAAAAATCTGGTTTCAAATCTCAGTCTATTTACGATTTGCATTGCATTTCCTCACATGTTAAAAGAGGAGCAAGAATAATTTGTTGGCCTCTGATCTCAATGTGAGGAGATAAATGCAAGTGTGAAATATAAAAAATATTATTAAAAGTTAGTTTATTTTCCTTATAAATATTCTTCACTGCCTGAGATAAACTAGTTTCTGTGGCAATGGAGAAAACCGATCTGATTACTTTTGGAATTACTTAGTTTGGGAACCAGACGTGGGAAGGGGCAAGAGAAGGCACTAGGTTCATAACCCCAGATACAAGTGGGAGCCCCCAAGCTTTTCATGGTGAGAGGGGTGCAGGTGCTAGGGACAGCCCATGTACCCGCAGGAGCCTTATGAAACCAAACTGCACGACTGACAAATGATTAGTGCCAGTATAGTCTCTGTTGTTGTTTTGGGACTTTCTCTTTTTAGTGAGTGCAATTCTCTAGAGAAAAAGGAAAAGTAGGAGAGGCCTGGCTATTTTAAGGAGTTTTGTGATACAGGGCTAATTTATTTCAAATAAACCTTTATGATTCCTCTATGGGGTCTTGTTATTTTTCTGTTTACTTGGTCTTTACTTGAACCTCTTCCCGTGTTACCACCACCACCTCCTGATGTCAGAGCTAACTTCATTTTCTATAATTTCTTCCTCAGACTGATCCTTCAATTTTAATGTTATATTGTTTGCTTTTTTTCCTGTTAAAAAGTCTAGCACAACATCTGATTTTTCTAGCTCTTCAACCTCATTAAAAACACACAAATACCTTTTTGAGATCTGACCTTACTCAGATAACTTACTAAAGCTCAAAGAATACAATAATGTGTTTGTCTTAGGAGCGTCAGTTATAGAAATTAAACAGAATTGGGGAAAAAATTCTGTGCTATACTTACCTGCCTCCCTCAGGCAAAATCTTGGTCTGGCTAGTGATCGTGAGCTATTTTAATGCAGAAGAGCATACTGATTCCTGGAAATGAACTCTGGAGTATATTGGCAGGTGAATAAAGTGCTGGCAGGTGAATGAAGTGTTGAAAAGCAGAGAGAGGGATGAGAAGCACGATTCACGGAAGAGTCCGGGCTTCCAAGGATGGAGAAGATCCGGAGTGGAGTTTGCAGACGGTGATGTGGAGAAGACCGGATGCCCCAACCTTCAAGAAAGCACTGGTTGGGCACCTTTGCCCCTGCTTTGGCTGCCAAATCTGCCTCTGTGCAGAAAATCCCACTTGGGGCCTCCCACATCTTGTTTCTCCCCTCCCTATCCCGCGCGGCGGGCGCGCCCCACTCGGCCCCACTGCTCTCCTCCGACTCGAGGCCGGTCCCGGCCGGGCACTGGGCAGGACCACGGACTCCGGTTCCCGGGCACGCCTCCGGAGTCACCTGACGGAGCCTGCCGGGTTGTGGCGGCCGCGGCCTGGCACTCGCACGGACGAACAGGTCCGGCACCACCTCTCGCTGCGCGGCGGCGCGCTTCGCGGAACTCGCGGTTCCCGCTGCGGGGGAGAAGGGGGCGCCCCGCCGCGGGGACTTGCCTTTTCACTGGCTTTCCTGCCCTCCGCCAGCCAACGGTGTCCTCCGGAACCGACCCCAAGGCAACAAATAGGCGCGGCCTGGCGCAGCTCCGCACCCTCCCCAGGTACGTCGGTACCTTGCCACCAGCGCCAGGGACTCAGGCGCGTCCCGCTCGCGTCCCTGCCCGGCAGCCCCACCGGGCTGGACAGGGGTGGGGGTTGCCCCGGCCCAGAGCAGTGCGCGGGGGACCCCGGATTGCGGCTTAGCTGTACTACGGACCCCAGCCTTAGGTCCGGGCGAAAACTGGCAGAGGGAGCATCGGCTCCCTACGTCGACTCTTCCTGGCGCGGTCTATGAATTTGGAGACTAGGGAAGGCCGCGCTGCGGTCGGCTCTCGGGGGAAGCAGGGGACACCCAGAAAGGGCAAGGGCGTGCAGAGAGTAAACCCAGCTCCTGCCGAACCCGAGGTCGGGTCCGAACGCCCTGCCAGCTCCGTAGAGGGGAGCTTCCGCTAGGCTGGCGGCTGCAGGCGGCCGCGTCTGCCGGGAGGGCGCTAGGGAAGGGCTGCCTCCCGCCCGCGGCTGAGCGCGCCTTCCCCCCGCCACGATCCCTTCCCTCGGAGCCGGGATGGTGGGATCTGGGAAAACCCTTCAACTCGCTGGTCAGGTGGAACCTGTGCCTACTGCACGGGGTGTGTTCGTTCTCTTTGGTTACAGCTAGGATGGAACTTCTAAAGATTGGACTTCAGTCACCAAGGCTCAGAGGTGGGAAAGGTGCAGGACTCGGGGTCTGCAGGGGACCCCCGCCCGGCCTCTGAGCGGGGGCGGGCTCCAAGCTGCTTACACGTTCCTTCACTCTCAGAATTTCTAGTATGTCTCTGATTAGAAAATAACACAGCATTTAAACAGAGACAAGTTAGTTTCTTTAAAAAAGAAAGCGCTGGAATTCCCCTTACAACTTCTTCAGTTTTTATAAATGAGAACTTGTGTTTCTGTGTTTTTAGGCCAGGGAAATTTCTTTTTCCTATAAAACAAAGAAAAAGAAATTGTTCCTTGTGCAAACAACTCAACCAGCTGAGATGACTCTAATCTTGCAGAAGATTCTGACTGCCCTATAACTAGCTCAGATCTTTAACAAGGAGCAACTGGAAAACAGGGCAAACAGATTTGAAAGACAAGACCTAAAAAAAGAAATAGCAAACATCCCGACTATTTGAAAAATGATTTATCCCCCAGTATTTTAAGTTTCTTCCTGTTCTGTGCAAAGAACATATGCATGTTTAATTTTATGAACATTGCAGGAAGTTAGCAGGTTTTTGTAAGTTTCTAAGATATCAGTTTATTTTTGTGCTATATTATTTAAAACTTTTGCTTATTGGGCTAAATCACTTTTTTATTTTAGTCGTTGAACATGATTTATTGTACATGGCATCCTAGGTGTACTTCTTCATAAAGATCTTTTAGATAAACATAAAACTATTGTATTTACTCCTCTCAGATAGTAGGCTTGCTTATAGAAATTGTTTCTTCCTAGGATGATTAAAAAATTTACATTATTTTCTCCTCATACCTAAAAGCCATGTCTGAGTTGCTGAGTGCTCTGTGAGATAAATATGATGCCCATTATACCTAAGTCCTTCTTATCTATTATTATATTTAAGAAAAATCCAACTGTTACTTCTTGCAGCTTACTCTTACCTGGATCATTTTCCATCTTCTTGAAGAATATATATTTTTAGCTACTTCTTTCAGTTAGGGTCTATGGATAAAAATTCTTTTTAGCCTTTCAGTGTCTAATAATGTCTATTTCACCTTCAGTTTAACCAACTAGAGACTTCTAGATTGACTGGTATATTTCCTCAGCCCTTTGAGGTTATTACTCCATTGTTTCTTGGCATCTATTGATGCTGATATGAAGATGTCAGCTTATAGTTGGTAATTTTTTTAGGTAATTTACTTTTTCTCTGATGTCTTTAAAATTTTTCTTTTTATCCTTAATGTTCTGCATTTTTACTACAATATGGCTAGGCAAGGCATTTTTATTCTTTTTGTGTGTTTCTTCAATTCTGAAAAATTCTCAATTATGCATTTTAATATTTGGATTCACACCAGCATCTGTTGCAGGCTTGGGGATCTGATTTTTTGTAGGTGATTACTAGTAAGCTTACTTCCTTCTAGGCTGAGACCCTGGCACAAAAAAATTTTAGGTCTCTATTCACATAAGATGTAGCCTTTCCCCTGCATGTGGCTTTGTGGAGAGTCCAATTTCAGTTCTTTACTATGCATTGGGCCATGAGACCTCTTTCCACTCCTGCCTCACCCAGGCATTATAACCCCACCCCTAAAGGAAGGCTGTGGCTTCGCTGTAGGCCACAAGACATCAAGTTGCTCTCTCTTCTGGATTAGCAAATGCCCCCAGAATAAAAGTGGCCTCAAATTCCAGTCTTCCTTCTCCAGATTTCCACCATTTCCTGGATACTTTCCTGGATCTTGGACATCTTCAAGCAGACGATTTTTATACTTTGTCCAGATGCTATACCACCATATAGATATGATTCCACTGAATTTAATTTTAGCAATAATCCTTCCATTTCTCAAGTGTCTTACATTAAGGAGTTCTCAGCCCCAGGCTATTATGTCTTAGGGGAGTGGCAAGAGAAAGAGAGAAGGAACTCTGATTTTAAGTGTCAAGTTGGTAATTGTAGTTTTATCATCATCAATAATTCTTATTTGTAGAAAACTCACCATGCATTAAGTACCATCTAATATTTGTATGAATAAGCCCAAGATATCTCTCTTAAGAATTTCACATTTTAAAGAGGAAAAGCTAGGAAAAAATAAAAATAGATGTATTGACCTTGAATCTTAGCAAGATCTAACATAGATTTCTTAAGATTTGTGATATTTATACCAAAAGGGGAAAAAATCAAATAACTTTTGGTTGCCCAATACAGTTATACCAGAAGGAACTTTTTTCCTAAAACTGACTAAGCAGAAAGATGATGGGGTAAATAGAGTATCAAACAGTAATAACAATTTCATCCTAACCCTGTTGATTTTAGAGGTGGGTACAATAAAAGACTTACAACCCCTATGGGTCAGTTGCTACTGTCTGTTGTTTCTGCTCTTCTTATACTTATTATCTTGCCTCCTTTTATGTTTGGTTAATTTTTATTGTTTACTGGATATTATATTTAAAAGTTCTTTGTGGAATTAAATGTTAAGCTTAGGATGATATTTTCTTCTAGAGAAGATTTTTCTTTGCTTCTACCAGGAACTATGAGCACTAGCATTCCAGAATCACCTTAACACATTTTCAGAGATTGAGACTGTTTGCACCACCCAGATAACTGAAAGGTGTGCCTCAGTCAATGTGAGGACTGGTTTTCTTCTAGGTAAACCTTACTCCCAAGGTCCATTCTTTCCAAACCTCATCCGTGGCTGCCTCAGACCTTAACCTTTATCTCCCTGTACTTCATCACATCAAAAGTGCTGATCAACCTATCACATACCTTCATTTAAATGCCTATGCTTACTGTATTCAAGAAAATAAGAGACAAGATTGAAAAATTTGGAAGACAGTTGCAAACTCTAAAGAAATGACATGGTAGCTGTGAAAAATAACTGAATAGAAATTGTAGAGATGAAAAATGCAATAACCAAAAATTTAAAAATCAGTGGATGAGTGTAACAATAGATTAAACAAGGGTGAAGAAAGAATAATAAACTGGAAGATATATCAGAAGAAAATATCTAGAATGAAGTTTGAGACAAAAGGAAAGAAAAAAATAGAAGAAGAAAAGACATGCAAGATACAGTGATAAGGTCTAGCATACATTTTCTTGGAGTCCAGAAGGAGAGGGGAGATCATGAAAGACTTGATTTCAAGAAGCATAACATAAACCCAAGCAGGATAAAAGAAATCTACACCTAGACACATCAAAGTAAAATTTCAGAAAATCAAAGTCAAAGAACAAATCTTAAAAAAATTAGAGAAAAAATATAGGCAACCTTAAAAAAAGCTACATTTCAACTGATAGCAAACTTTGTAACAGAAAGAAAAGTCCAAAGACAGAATTATATCTTTAGTGCGCTAAGAGAAAATGACTGCCAACCTAGAAATCTACTGAAGATAACTTTCAGAAATGAAGATTAGAAAATTCAGAAAAACAAACATTGAAATAGACTATCACTAGCAAACCTTCACTAAAGGAAATACTAAATAAAGGGTATTCTTCAAGGATAAAAATATATGATCTCAAATAGAAGGTAGAGAGGCAGAAAGAAATGAAGAGCAAAGAAAATGGTGAGTATGTAGGTGAATCAAAATGAAAAATGACTAAAAATACAATAAAAATTACTTACGTGAAGTAAACATAATTATAATACATGGCCATCTATAACTCAGGAGGGTATAGATGGATTTTTAAAGTGTTCTAAAGTCTTTACATTGGCCAAGAAGAGGGTGAAAATACATGTTAACATTAGATGTCCACTAGGATTCACATTGTAATCTGTTGGTTAACTACAAAAGAATAGTGGAAGAATGTGTAACTTCCAGACTAACAGAAAAAAAATGTAATGGTTAAAAATTTTTTTAAAGAAAGCCAGAAATGAGAGTTGAGAGAGTATAAAACCCATGGGACAAGAAGAAAGTACATAGTACAAAGGTTTTAAGCTCCAACATATCAGTAATTATATTAAATGAAGAGGATTATTCTTTAATTATCAGACTGGATTTAAAAACAACAAGACAATAACCATATGCTTTTTTCAAGAGACACATTTCTTAAGGAAACTAAAAATTTTAAAATGAAAGGATAAAAGCAGTAATTAAATGAAAGTGGTGTAGATATATTAACATCAGACAAAATAGACTTTAAGGCAGAAAACATTATTAGAGATGAAGAACATTTCACTAGGATAGAAGGTTCACCTAGGAGAGGTAAAAATTCTGAATTTATGAGCACTTATAACATGGCATAAAAAACATAGAGACACAAAGACAAGCCACAATCATAGTGGAAGATTTTATCATACCTCTGTCAGTGACTGATAGAAAAACAGACAAAGTATCAGTAAGAATAAAGAAAATTTGAACATGATTACTGTAGTTGATATAATGGGCCTATATAGAATACTGCTTCCAATAGCCTCTGAATTCATAGAATACACACAAAATCAGACCATTTACTGGACTATAAAGCAAACTGCAACACATTTTAAAAGATATCATTCATACAGAGTATGTTTTTTGACTACAATGCAATTAAGGTGGAAAACAATAACGCAACAACAAAACCTATAAAATTCCTATATATTTGGAAATTAATAAATACATTTCTAAATTGCCCAAAAGTCAAGAAAGAATCAGGCCTGTACTAAGCCCAGGGCATTCCAGAGGGAAATAGAATTCTGGTCTCCTAAGGGTGGCTGTAAGGATGGAACAGAGAGTAAGCAGGAGCAGGGGGTCAACCAGCATGGTGGTAGGGGCTGGGATATCAGACCCCAGACCTACTCTCACACAGTGATCCCAAAGTTCCTTCCCTGTCTCCCCACCCTACAGATAAGATACTCTCATGAACCCACCCACACAAAAAGGAATTTAAAAAATCAGATGGGAAATTAGAAAATATTTTAAGCTGAATTGTAATGAAAAAATTACATTAAAAATTTGCCAGATGCAGCTTAATTTGTGCTTACATGAAAATTTATAGCCTTAAATGTATATGTTAGAAAAGTAGAATGGCTGAAAATTAGTGAACAAATATCCATCTCAAGAAATTAGAAAAAAACATTAAAATATAAAAATCCAAAAAGCATAAGAAAGGAAATACTAATATAAGAGTAGAAATTAATGCAATAAAAATAGAGGATTGGTTACATCATCAACATGGCAACATAAAACATACTCTAAAAAATATCTCCCCAGAGATGCAGTGAATAAAAAGACAAATCCCACTTACCATCTGGAGGGTAGTGGAGTCTGGAAAAGGACTCCGCAAGTGCTGAATCAAAGAAAAAATAAAAATATCAGGTAGGGAACTTCTGGACCCACAGATCCTCTTCCCTCCCTCTCACTCAGTTCTAGGCACTCCGGAATTGCTCAGAGGCAGTGCCCTGTATCCCTTCCTTCTCCCAACAGGGACACAGACTATAAATCCACTTACAGCGGTGAGTCAGAGCCCCACACATATCCAGGCACAGGGACCCAAGTCCACAGAGACCCAGGGAAGAGTGCTGCATACTAAAGAGCCTCCCCACCCCCACCCCGGGAGAGAGCTGCGTAGAACTGCGACTGGCACGAGTTGCAACCACTCAATCCAGTTACTGTTGGTTGGACCACCTAAACATAAAGTGGCCTTTTTTGAAGTTTTTTACCTTTCTGGATTGACCCCATCTGGTTTCCTGGGGCAGGATACCATAACGGGGAAGAAATGGGCAGAAAAGCCTCATAGAGAAAAAAGGGTGGTGGTGGTGGAGAGTTTAAACAGAATTGCTCTAAGATAAGAGGGTCCCAGAACTGAGAAGAGTAAGGGAAACAGGGCACTGAGTGAGGGAGAGAATTTAAACACATCATAGGAGCTAGGAAGAAAATTCTGCACAAAAACAAACAGAACAGATCAAGATTCCTGGAGAAGGAACAGAGGGAAGGAAACTTTCTCCTGTAAGTGAACCAATTGCACAAAAAGTGCAATTTTAAAAATTGTACTGCATATCCAGGACAAGAATCAGATGAAGAGGAGCTGAGAAAATCTGATCAGTTACACTTGGGCTATTCTAAAGATCTAGAATAAGTTTGACCAAGCATCAAAGAAGAGCCTAGTTGGCCTCTTTGGATTTTAGAGACAACATATTTCTCATTTGGGTGTGGTACTCTGGCCTGCTTACCTAGTGACCAGAAAAGCTTCTAGTTTTGAGTGGGGACTGGAGCAAGAGGAGGCTCTGCAACAGGTCAAGGCTGCTTTGCAAGCTGCTCTGCCACAGGGACTGTATGATCCAGCGGATCCAATGGTGCTGGAAGTGTCAGTGGCAAATAGAGATGCTGTTTGGAGCCTTTGGCAGGGTCCTATTGGAGAATCACAATGCAGGCCCTTAGGATTTTGGAGTAAAGCTTTACCATCCTCTGCAGATAACTACTCTCCTTTTGAGAAACAGTTATTGGCTTGCTACTAGGCCTTAGTAGATACAG
>PVKY010015313.1:0-10228 GCA_004027775.1 Bradypus variegatus | reverse complement strand
TGTTCACACCCCATACATTCCAACCTAAGTAAACAATCAATGTTTCTCTGTATGGTCACATATTTATGTGTTCACCACCTTCACCACTATCTATATAGGGACATCTACATTTCTTGCTCAGGCAGGAGGGAGCATCAAAAAAGGTAGAGAGGGAAGAGAAGGAGGAAAAGAAAATGGCAGCTGGGAAGTAGCAAAAGGAAAAGTAACCTTATTTCAAAGTAGAGTAAAGAGTCAGACAGCACCACTACTGTTAAGTGTCTAACATGCCTTCCCTATCCCCCCCTCTACCTGCATTTACCTTATTATATCACCTTTGTTACATTAAAGGAAGCATGATACAATGATTCTGTTAGTTACAGTCCTTAGTTTACATTGATTGCATCCCTCCCCCGGTGCCTCCCCATTTTTAACACCTTGCAAGGTTGACATTTGCTTGTTCTCCCTTGTAAAAGAACATATTTGTACATTTTATTACAATTATTGTGCACTCTAGATTTCACCTAGTTACACAGTCCCAGTCTTTATCTTGCCTCCTTTCTTCTGGTGTCTCACTTGCTCCCAACTTTCCTCACTCAACCATGTAGATAGCCATCTTTGTTCAGTGTACTTATATTACTGTACTACCATCTCCCAAAATTGTGTTCCAAACCACACACTCCTGTCTTCTCCTATCACACTGTAGTGATCCCTTTAGTATTTCCTGTAGGACATGTGTCTTGTTCACAAAGTCTCTCATTGTCTGTTTGTCAGAAAATATTTTGAGCTCTCCCTCATATTTGAAGGACACCTTTGCTGGATATAGGATGCTTGGTTGGAGATTTTTCTCTTTCAGTGTCTTAAATATATCACACTACTTCCTTCTTGCCTCCATGGTTTCTGCTGAGAGATCTGCACATAGTCTTATTAAACTTCCTTTGTATGTGATGGATGGCTTTTCTCTTGCTGCTTTCAGGATTCTCTCTTTGTCTTTGACATTTGATAATCCGGTTATTAAGTGTCTTGGTGTAGGCCTATTCAGATCTATTCTGTTTGGAGTACGCTGCGCTTCTTGGATCTGTAATTTCATGTCTTTCCTAAGAGATGGGAAATTTTCATTGATTATTTCCTCTATTATTGCCTCTTCCCCTTTTCCCTTCTCTTCTCCTTCTGGGACACCAATGATATGTAGATTCTTGTACTTTGTTTCATCTTTAAGTTCCCGGAGACGTTGCTCATATTTTTTCATTCTTTTCTCCATCTGCTCCTTTGTGTGCAGGCTTTCAGGTGTTTTGTTCTCCAATTCTTGAGTATTTCTTCTGCCTCTTGAGATCTGCTGTTGTATGTTTCCATTGTGTCTTTCATCTCTTGTGTTGTGCCTTTCATTTCCATATATTCTACTGATTGTTTTTTTTGAACTTTCAATTTCTGCCTTATATATGCCCAGTGTCTTCTTTACAGCATCTATCTCTTTTGTGAAATATTCTCTAAACATTTTGAATTGATTTAACATTAGTTGTTTAAATTCCTGTATCTCAGTGGAAGTGTAGGTTTGTTCCTTTGACTGGTTCATAGCTTCGTTTTTCTTACTGTAGGCTGTAGTTTTCTGTTGTCTAGGCATCTGACCTCCTAGGCCACCCCAGTCAGGTTTTCCCAGATGAGAACAGGCCCAGGTCACAGAAGGAGGTAATATTTCAGTATCTGGTCTCCTTGATGGCTTTTCTTAGCAGATTAAGACACCTGTGCTTTTCTGCTGGGCAGACGCACCTGTCAGCCTGTCAGAGCCTGTGTAAGAGGGTGTGGCCTGTGGCTCTCCTCCCCCAGGCCTTGGGGTCTGGTTCCAGAAAGACTGACAGACAGGCAGTAAAGCTGGGCCCCTCCCTTTCCTCTTGGAAAGCTATGCCCCCTCCTGCGATGTCCTTTGCCTATCAGTAAGTTCTTTGTTTCTGTGACTCTGTTGATTAAATGTTTTAAGTCTCAGGCTGTCTTTACAGCAAAGTGCTGCAGGCTGATTAGGGCTGGGTGCGACTGCGGGCTGAGAATGGTTCAGGTTTCCTCCACGGACAGAGAAAGGCACAGAAAAGCTCCCAGGTTCACCCGTCAGCCAGAGATAGCCCCTGATCCTCTGGGCCCCCATCCTGAGACAGATATGTCCCCCGACTCTCCCAAGGTTAGTTGTCACCAAAAGCCTCTGTCTGCTTGTTGAGCATTCACTGTCTGTATTGGGCCGTTATCATTAAACCCCCGTTGGAGCTGGGCTGAGAGAGTGCTGCTGTCTAGCACTATGCGGCTTCCTTGAGGGAGGGGCTCCCGGCTCCCGGCTCCCGGCTCTCGGCTCTTGGCTCCCGGCTCTCGGCTCTCAGCGTGGGCCCGCAGTTTTACTTACAGATTTTATGCTGTGATCTCAGGCATTCCTCCCAGTTCAGGTTGGTGGATGATGAGTGGACAGTCACGTTTGTCTCCCCGCTGTTATTCCAGGTTATTTCCTAGTTTTTTTGGTCATTTATAAATTGTTCCGGGGGGGACTAACAGTCATCCACTCCTCTCTATGCTGCCATCTTAGCTGTTCCTCCCGTTACTTTCTTTTTTAAAGTAATAATGTTGGTGAGTATGAAATGGTATCTCACTGTGGCTTTGTTTTGCAGTTCCCTAATGGCTAATGATGTTGAGCATCTTTTCATGTGCTTCTTTGGAAAGCTGTCTATTCAAGTCCTTTTAGCCATCTGTGGTTTTAAAAGCTCCCCACTGTGAGAACTAAGAGCTGCAGGACTAAAGGCAGTGTTTCCTGTGGGGTTCTTGGCTCTGTCTTGTTACCTCATCTCCAAGGTTGCTGGCTTCTCCTTTCTGTCCATCTCTCTCTCCCCTGGAGCCTATGGGGCAGGGGAAGGGGGTGGGGCACATAGAGCAAAACTCATCCCAGTCCACACTGCAATATACATGGTGCTAGACCTTGCCCTACATGTCTTTAGAGCAGGCCATGGGTCTGGAGTATTCTTAAAATTCCCCATTGGTGCTTCTGTCATTAAGTCTTTATGGCATAATTTGAATCCCCTGGTGATTGCTTCTATTTTTGGTTATTTACATTTTTGTGGAATTTGGTCTTCCATCCATGCCTGGGAGCTCAGCATTGACGATTTCCCTTGTAAGGCCTTTGTGTCCCTTCATATCTCTGAGCATGTCTGGTTGGAGAGGGATAGAGAGTCCCAGAGCCCTTTTAAATTGTGGAAACATATATACAGCATAAACTTTCCCATCTCAACCACTCCCAAGTACACAATTGAGTGGGATTAATCACATTCACAATATTGAGCTACCCTTACCACCATTCATTAGTAGAACTTTCTCATCACCCAAAACAGAAATCCTGCCCTCTTTATGCATGGACTCCCCATTCACCCTACCTCCTGTCCCTGCCCCTGGTCACCTGTACTCTACCTTCTGCTTGATATATTTGCATATTCTATTTATTTCGTATATGTAGAACCATACAATATCTGTCCCTTTGGGTCTAACTTATTTCACTCAGCATGATGTCTTTAACGTTCATTCTTGTTGTGGCATGTATCAGCACCTCATTCCTTTTAGAGGCCGAGGAATATTCCATTGTATGCATATACCACATTTTTTATCCATTCATCAACTAATGAACATTTCAGCTGTTTCAAGATAGCTTTGTTTTTTAATCCTCATGTATCACATGAGGAACTGGAGTTAGAGAGAGAGGTAAGATCATCTGCTCAAGATGGCACAGGGGGCAAGACCTGTGACCCAGGTCCTTTGAGTCCATTTCTTCTCTTTCCATCACCCTGTCCTTGGGGCTTGAAATTCTTTCTATTGGAGGCTGAGCTGAGGGAGGCTGGGCAGAGAGCAAGGGGAATCAGAAAGGTTTTCCATTCAACACGGCGGTCAACACATCTGTTTATGTTCCCTGTGCTTAGATGCAGAGGCTGCTGAAATTTGGGGTGTCAACAATGGAGGGAGTGGGATGGCTCAAATAAGCCAGCCACCAATCTCATTCCTGGCAAGTGGCAAACACTGGGGTTCGCCAGAGCTGCAGGCCAGCACGTGGCAACCCTCACCCAGCCCCACCTGCCTGCCTCTGTAGCTCCCAAAGAGAACCAGCCTCCTGGATGCTGAGCTGGAGAAGCCCAACAGAATTTCCAGAGGAAAGGAATGTGAAGGTGGCCCTTGTTTCTCCCACTGGGACCACTCCACTGCTCTGAGATGACTCCTCTCCTCCAGCATGACCTCAGTTCACACCAAGGGTGGGAGAGGCTGACCTCACCCGCTTCTGTCCTTTTGGGACCGGATGGGGTGGGGGTGAGGAAGCTGGGTAAACATGGGTGTGGGTGGGGGCACTAGAGGTCACTCCTGTCCAGGCCCCACATGTGGGGAGGGCTCCTACATGACCTTCCAACAGCCTGAAGTGTACAAGGGACACGGGGCCTGAGTTCAGCAGCTTTGGTTCTGTCCCCTGCTCAGAAAGTCTTGGAGCCTCGATGGAGGTTAAAAGAGCTGGGCCACTTCCTTGCTATGTGACCCGAAGCAAGCAACATCACTTCTCTGAGCCTCAGTTTCCCCATCTTTAAAATGGGGATGATAATAGGGTTGATGTGAAGATTAGGTGCCCTAAAGTATATAAAACACTTGACACATTCCAGGCTTCCATAAACATTAGCTATGACCACCATCATCCTCGATTTCCCAATCTGTTAATTGGAAATAATCTCTGCCCTGCCTACCTCACAGGGGTGTTGTGAGATAAGGCAAGCAAAAGTGCAAACTCCATGAGGGCAGAGCCTGTGTCTGCCTCGTTTTCCTGTTCAGCAAATATTTGCGAGTGAACGAATGAATGACCAAAGCATGGAGACACATCTTGTGACTCTAAGAGCACAACACAGGGGTGAGCTGTGTTGGGAAGTGGTGTCTCCAACACTGGAGGCAATGAAGCAGAAATTAGATAGTCACTTGGAGCAGGTGTCAGAGGTGGGAATCACATAACAGAGGTTGAATTGGATGATACCGTGAGAATACTTGCCAACTCAGAGTGAATGACAGGTTCATTCCACCTCAAATCCTCCCAACCACCAACAGTCTTCACTCAAGTCTTGTCCAGTCAACTCACCCTTGAAGGAATGTAAAACCAACCTCAAATCCTTATGCTGTGATCACACACACCACCCACGTGGACAGTCTGGAGCATCCTCCTGCCTGCCCACATTACTCCTCGTGGCACACAGGTGTCACCACTGCTGAGAGCTGTGCAGCACTGTACTGACCACGTGCCGTAAACGGAGCTCTGTGCTAAGTCACCCTTCCACCTGGTCACATTCAGTTCTCTTAAGAGGAAGGGATCCTTGTCCCAATTTTAAAGTTGGAAAACCAAGACTTAGAAGGGTGAAACAACTTGCCGAAGCTCACAATGCTTGTGCAGAGCAGAACAGCAGAACTGGGCCTTGAACCCAGGCCTGTCTTGCTCCAAGGCCTGTCCTCTTAACCATGCTGCCTCCCTAGCACAAACCAGCAACGGAACCAAAGCAACCTAATTAGTGCTCACGAGGCTCTTGCCAGCCCAGCCAGTGGCACCACTTGGGTAACACGTCCACGGAGAAAGGCAGAGCTGTGAAGCCAGAGGTACATTCTCACCTCTGCTGCAGGTGCACTGGTCTTCATGACCAGCTAGTTTGGACCCCGGCTTGGATGTGACCTGCAAGCTGCATCTACCTTCTGAATGGCTCCAACCCACCTGTGTAGCTTTGTCTCCTACTACTGCCTCCTTCAACCCTAAATCTCAGACGAACTGGTCATCTCTGGGCTTTTACTCAGGCTTGTCCCTTTGCCAGGAAGGGCCTCTCCTCTTCTCCTCTGGGAAGCCTCTCTGTTCCTCCCTCCATAACACTCGGTGCATTCCTCCAATCTAGCAGTTACTCCATCATTCTCCAGCTGATTGTTTATGTGTCTGCTTCCCCCACCAGACTGTGAGTCCTTGGGGGCCGGGGCAGTGTCGGGTTCATTTGTGCCTTTGTTTCAGCTGCCACCACATGGCCTGGCACCTAAAAGATGCTCAATAAATGCTTGCAGTTAAAATTATTTATGGCCAGCATGCTCCCTGTGTAGGGTGTGCTGGCAAGGGTTAAGGTGGTAACACAGTGGAGAATGTGTGCCGCTGGCTCTGTCTGTCCACACCAAGCTGAGGAACACAGCCCAATAAGCAGGCAAGGAAAACATCTGTGGCTCCTTCAGAAAGTAATAGCTTCCTGGAAGTGGGACGGCATGTAATCAGCCTCCGCTCCCAAGTGGAGCTCGGCCAGCAGACGCTTTGCTTTCACCCCACCTGACTTTTCTACCATTTATTGGGGGTATTTCATCACAGGAACTGGCTCCCTGCCTGACCCAGCCTGAAATGCAGCTGGCAGGGTGATGTCAGGCCCACCCCCTCTCCAAGCCTTAGTTTCTTCATCCACAAAACAGGAAAAGTAATAGCCCCTGCTCAGTCTGCCTTATAGGGCTGGGGTAAGAAGGGAACAAGCGAGTAAAAAAGAAAAGACAGCATGTGGAAAGTATAAAAATGATTCAAAAGCAAGATGCAGGGTCAGATAATCGCCAAGTAATCCTTAAACTCAGACTTTTGAATCAGATTGGAAGGGTATTCCTCTTTTAACCCCTGTGGCTTAATATAAACTATGAAACACAGAAAAGCCCTCTGTCATTTTTGGACCTCAGATTCATCATTTGTCAGATGAGAAGCTGAGCTGAATCAGTGATTCCCAAACGTCATAGTTTGCATACTTCATAATTTGTTCCCCAGTTGTTTCGGTGGTTTTACTTGCATTTTATTTAAAGTCTGCTCTAAGGCATTGTGCTAACATTTTATAACTCATAATACGTGAAATGCAAAAATGAAATGTAAAAAATAATTTATGTAATCCCAACTAAAAGAAAATGAGGGTAGGAAAACTAAGGCAAACCACCTGAATCATATTTAAAATTTTTCTTCTCTTTCTAGAATTTAAATAGCTGCTTGAACCCCATTCTAAGCAATAATATCCATGACATCATTACTTTCAGGTGCTGGTTACACCTTTTTCCTAATACTCACGAAATAAATGTGACAATTAAACCAAACCACGTTTATCGAAGTTCCAGTGAAACCATTGTGCACATCACTGGCAGTCTAAGTCCACTCTTTGAGCAACAGAGGGAGAGAAGATCCTTCAGGCCCTTTCCAGCTCTGACCACCTAAGGTTTACATCTACATGATACAATCACCTGGCCCCTAGCTCAGGGACAGAAGCCCCGGGAGATGGTAAGACCCAGTCCTGCAGGAGCTTCTGATATTGCCAGTGAAAAAAATATTCTCCAGTCACTTCAGTGGTTTTACTCATATTTTATTTCAAGTCTGCTCTAACGCATTGTGCCAAAATTCATATATTACAATTTATGAAATGTAAAAATGAAAAACAAAATGAAAAAATAAGTGATGAAATCCTAACTAAAATAAAATGATGTTAGGAGAACTAAGGCAATACAGAATAGGTATCCAAAAGGCTTACCAGTGCTGCTGAATGCATCTTGGAAGAGTGCCACATTAGAGCTCTGAGCTTCCTGGTAGCCAAAGTGAAAAGGGAAACATGATTCACTCTCCTTTCATTCTCATCAGAATGTGATACATGAACAATGACCTCAACCACATCTCTACGATAAATATAATGTAATGGTCTCTGGGGCTGCTGACCTGGGCAGGAAGATGTTGCATCCATTTCTTAACATATGTTCCTGCCTCTCCCTGAGCCCATCTCCTACACTGATGTCCCCAAAATAAAGTTTGATCATTTCACTTCCCTTTCTCAAAAATGAACAAGGCTTCCCTCTTCCCTACAGAATCAAATTTAAACTCACCTGGCTTGTATTCCAGCATCCCCATGAACTGGTCCCTAACTAACTTTATGGTCACATCACAAGGAACCTGCCTAAGTTCACATCCTGGCTCCATCACTTATTGGCCATATTATGCTGGGCAAGTTATGTAACTTCTCAGTTTTCTCACCCATAACATGGAGCTATCAAGAGTCCTTGTCTCATAGGATTCTTAAGAGAACCGAATGAGAGAACTGAAAGCTTTGCTCATGTGCCAGACACATCAATATTAGCTCTTTGGCCATGCACTCTCATACTTCACCTTTGCTCATGCTGTTTTTCAATCTGGGAAACCTTTTCTCATTTTACTGAAATCCTAACACTCTTCCAGACCCAGCTCAAGTGCCAACTGAACTTGAACTGGGAGCCTTTCCTCATTTTTCCAATCAAAATAATCCATTCCTTGCACTATTTTCCCACAGCACATAATTTATAGGCAATATATGTACTATATGCAACATTTTAACCAGTATTTGTCACACTGGGGGTCACTCCCTACTACTAGGTTGTGAAATCAAAGTAGCAGATTGCTATCAGTATTTAAAAGAAAAAATTAAACACAGTAGAAGAGATTGAAAAATAAGAGCACATGGTATGACTTTTGATTTTATTTCATTTATATAACATAGTGTGTTTCCTAAGGTGTTCGGGGCACTTGAGATTCAACTGCAAATCCCCATGTTCACCTGTAACTTGTGAGGGACTCATTCAGGCACAGGACCCGGTAGCAGAGACAACGGAGGGAGCCACCCAACAGGGATTGCATACTTGAGGCTGTTGGGTGTGGGTGGAAGAGCACAGCGTGGCTGAGTCCCTGCTCACCCAGGCCCTCCTCTTGAGGCTCCGCTTCCTCTTCTATAAATTGGGAGCTACAGCACCAGTATTGCCCACCCCACTGGGAGAGAACATGGTAAGGCAAGGCCTAGAGCTCATCTGGTCCCACTCTGTTTTATCGGTGGGAACTATAAATGTGGGGTCTGGCAAGGGCAAGTGACTTGCTCAAGGTCACAGAGCAAGCTAGTGGCAGAGCTGGGACTAGCACCAAGTCCCTTGCTTCCAAGACTGACAGTGAGGGGAAGACAAATGACACATTAACCGAAAAGTGCCTGGGAAACCATGGAAGGTATCTTTTAAGAGCGAGAGGTGGTGACAAGGACCAGCTCCAGCACCTGCAGGGACAAGAGGCCACAGCAGCCGACACACCTGCCTCTGCGCCCGCTGCCCACAGGCACGAGACCTCCAGTCTCGCTCCACCTCTGTCAGGCTGGCACCCTGTCCCGCTTCATGTGCCAGAGGGAGGGGTGCCACCGGAAAGCCTGGTCTCGGAGGTGGACAGACAGACTGGGCTATAGCTCTCAGGCCCGACAATTCCTGGACCGTTTTCTTAATCATCAGCGCTTCATTTCCTCATCTGATAACTAGGGTTACTGCTCTCCACATATATGGTCTTTGGGAGGATTAAATGAGTCAAAGTAAATTAAGTGCCTAGAAAGTGTTTGAGGAACATTAGTTCCTTCTCATTCCCCTTTTCCTCTCAGCCCTTCATTGCATCCTCAGAGATTTCTTCCAAAGAAAATAAAACCCCTCTGACCATATCCCTCTTCTGCTCTAACACTTTCAATGATCCTCCACTGTCAGAATAAAGTCTGAACTCCCAGCCCAACACTCAAAATCCTTCATGGATTGGATCCTATTTCTTTATGCCTTTGCCCTTTTTTTTTTGGTTTTGCCTTTTCAGCCCTTTACTTATGCCTTGTTTTACCCTCTTTACCCTTTTAGCCTTCTGCCTGTCATCTAGCACCAGAGACTTTGCTGAGAATGAACGTACACACATACCTACACACACACATGCACACACACTTACACACATACATACATTCATGCAGATGCCCTCACCTACATGCATGCACATACACACACAAGCATACACACATAATGCATGCACATGTATGCACTGTGCACACATACACACATATAACACAAACACCTACTGACATGTATATATGCACACACACACACATGAGCACACCTACTCACATATACACATACATGCATGCACATGTGCACACACATGCACAATACACACAAGCATACACTTATACAAACATACACCTCCATTTACACAAATATATGCATACACACTCAGACACATGCACACGTGTGCACACATACACACATGGCACACTCCCCTCAGACTTTCCTGCTCCATTTTCTCCTTTCCAATTCCAAAGGCCTTCTTGATCCATGCAGTTGGAATTAAACTGATTGCATGAGTCTTACTACAGAACCAAATGCAGTACAGTCCACAGGGTAATCACTCCTGTGTGCCTACCCA
>PVKY010015312.1:0-10231 GCA_004027775.1 Bradypus variegatus | reverse complement strand
AACCAAAGGGCAGTACATACAACCAAAATTGCTTGGCATGAATTTTGATGATTTAAGAAGAAAAAGCCAAATCCAGGTGAAGAGAAAGCCAAGAAGGAAAGCAAGTTTAAAGGAGTATCTCAGGTCTCTAGAACGACCTCCAAATGCTGCCTAACATCTACTTCATGAAAAACAAATGGACAGATGTTGTGTGCTGAGATGCAGTTAATTTTAACTGCAAGCCTAGAAAACTTGACTTTTCTGAGCTCTTCATTTTACCTAAACTTTAGTCTACCGACTTTCCAGGCATTCACCCACTCCCCTCTTGTTTTTCCACTATGCTAAGCTCCTCCTCATCACCTTCTATTGGGATCTTCCTATTCAAAAAACATTTTGTAGACTTGAATAGACAATTCTCTAAAGAAGACATACAAATGTCCAGAAAACACTTGAAAAGATGCTCAGTGTCATTAATCTTAAGGCAAATGCACATCAAAACCACAATGAGATACCACTTCACACCCACTAAAATGGCTACTATTAAAAAAATGGAAAATAATAAGCATTGGAGAGGATGTGGAGAAATCAGAACATTCATTCATTGTTGGTGGGAATGTAAAACAGTGCAGCCATTGCGGAAAAGAGTTTGGTGGTTCCGCAGAAATTAAGTATAGAACTACTGTATGACCCAGCAATCACTCTTACTGGTGTCTATCCAAAAGAGTTGAAAGCAGGGAGTTGAACAGACATTTGCACAACAATGTTCATCGCAGCATAATTCATAATTGTCAAAAGGTGGAAACAATCCAGGTGTCCATCAACTGATGAATGGATAAATCCAATGTAGTATATACATACAACGGAATTTTATTCAATCACAGAAAGGGAATGAAGTTCTGATGCATGCTACAACATGGGATGAACCTGGAGACATCACACGAGTGAAATAAGCCAGACACAAAAGGACAAATATTTTATGGCCTCACTTACATTAAATTATTAGCTTATGCAACTTCATAGTGTCAGAAACTAGGATACACATTACCAGGGCCCAGGATGGGGGTAGGAAATGGGGAGTAAATACTTAATTGATACAGACTTTCTGTTTGTGGTGATGGAAAAGTTTTGGTAATGCATGATGGTAATGGTGGCACAAAGTTGTGAATGTAAATAACTTCACTATTTTCTATAGCTGAGGGCGGACAAAATAGGAAATTTTAGATTGCATATATATTACCAGAATAAAAATTTAATAAAAAGAAAAACCATAGAACTGTACAACACAAAGAGTGAATCCTATTGTAAACTATAGATTATAGTAAGTAGTACAATTATAATAATATTGTTTTATCAGTTATAACAAAGGTACTACACTAATGCAAAGTGTTAATTATAGAACTGTGTGTGTGAGGAGGGTATATGGGAACTCCATACTTTCTGCATGATTTTTCAGTAAACCTACAACTGCTCTAATAAAAATAAGCAAAAATAAACATTTTGTCACAAAGCAGAGATGACAGGTTGGACAAGTTGAGCTCAAAAATCAAGTATGACCTTTTGACTTCAGAAGGAAAGAATACCTACAGTTGCCAAAGGTGAGAAAAGACCCACATGCAGCCAGCAAAGAGGTTGGGTTTGAAACCTCAAGAGCTGCCTTGCTTTCTCATGCTGAAGGACAAGTTTCTGCATTCACCAGAGTAGAGACCAAGATCCACTTTTCCCTGGTTTGTCAGGAAACTGCAGACAGGGAGGGCTGGGGCAGCTCTGGAAGAGCCTTGAGGACCACAGGGAAAGTAGTCAGGCCCCTTGACTAGGAGTGAGCAGAACTGTGCACGCACACACGGCAGCATTGCCTAACTGGTCAAAGCTACCGTCCTCTGGTCCAGGGCAAAGCCAGGCCTACTTGTCTGGCAATCTGTTGGTCTCTCCCTACTCAGTGGCCAATAGAGGTTTCATATAAAACAGGTGATGCCAGCACTCCCCGCAGGAGGACAAACAAGCCAAGCATCTCATAAACGACTCCTTGCAGGGAGGCTTACAGCAGCGGCCATGCCACCTCAGGCAGGTGTGAGCAAGTAGATGGACCTGCCTTAAGAAGGCCATTTGTTCACCCGATTTGGCAAATCCCGTTTTAACCCTTTTCATCTCACCCACAAAAGAAAAAAATATTAACTCAAATGGAGTTTATGTTGTGCTGGAGGCTGGAGGAGGGTAGTAGTTGGGGGAAGCGATCTTCTGCCCTAAAGACTTGACTGTTAAATCATTTTTCAGATTCAAAAACAATACAAGGAACAAGCAAAGGAGGCAGCAAAGAGAGACTACAAGGGTACGGCTCATTTTCAAAAACATTCCTGGCATTTTAGGGAAAGAGCAACTAGCAAAACTCCTCCAGATTAACGG
Source organism: Bradypus variegatus (assembly GCA_004027775.1). Taxonomy (NCBI): domain Eukaryota; kingdom Metazoa; phylum Chordata; class Mammalia; order Pilosa; family Bradypodidae; genus Bradypus; species Bradypus variegatus. Next base: position 7,852 of record PVKY010015312.1, on the reverse strand, counting down.
AAAACGTGTTCACCTGTCAACTAAGGAAGGAGAAAAAAAAAAAAGATTCACTGAGGTCCAGGGAAGCAAGAATTCAGGCTCCCCGGCTTCCGGTCTCCTCCTTGCCATCCTCTCTCTGCCCCACCCCAGGCGTCCAAGAGGAAACCAGTCAAGTAAGACTACACACTTGCCAACTCGCGGGGACACCGGGGCTCCGGCCAGGGGTCGCCCGCCACTGCAGACGGCCACCCCTATGAGGACACACCTTCTACCTACCTCAAACATGGGAGAGGCGCCCTTGCTCGGCAACGTGCAGCCCAGGAGCTCGGCGAGAAACTTTGCCATATACGAGCAGTGAGGCAGGGTCTGTCCCTCAGCGCTGGTGCCGTCCTTTCCTTGCGCAAGAGCCAGAGGGGAGAGGTCTCACCGGAACCCCGCAGGCCAGCCCGGGGGTGGCTGGGGGGGTGGTGGCGGGCGGCGACGGGACGGACCCGGCGAGCACGCCTGCTGCCCGCCCCCCAGCAAGGTAGGGGGTGCAAGGTGCGCGCAGCCGCGCGGGCTGGCCGACCCTCCTGCGCCGCGGGAGCCGGGCGCAGTGCTGTCTGAGCTAGTCTTTCCCGCTGAATGTCACTATTACCATAGTAAAGAGAAGGGCCTCGCCGAGGGGGTGGCCGGAGGGCCAACCGAGCCGCAGGATGCGCGGCCGCGCACGGGCAAGGGCAAACCGCGGGCAAAGCGCCGCGGCGCGGGGACTGGCCTGCCCCACCCCTGGGCTTGGAAACTCGAGCGACACCGCTCGGCTGGAGCAGATGCCTTAAGCTCCAGGGAAAAGGAAGAAGTGGAGTAGGAGGCGTAGGGGGAGAGGGCCTCTTTATGGGAACCGGCCAAGATGACCCACTTCCCCAGTTTTCCCCTCCTCTGCGCTAATGGAGGCGGAAAAGGCGGCTGGGTCTGCTGACTGACCCGGCGAATTACTGCTGCCAGGCGCGACGGCCAGAGCGCCCCACACACACACAAGCCTGCACCGACCCCACCCTTCCCTTTGGGGAAGGGAAAAGGCTCCAGAAGCCTGGGAGGGATTCCCAGTTCTCACATTAAAGCTTGTTAGTGAATGGAGCAGGTACCTGTAAGCACCAAAAGGGAGAGGTGACTTTGTAGGCTCGGGACTGGGCCAGATATGCTTCACAATCGCAGCTCCCTCCCCAAGATGCTGTGATCAGCAGACTGAACACAGACAAGCGTGGCCGTTTTTCTTTCCAAAATGACAAGGCTTGTCTCTTAATAAGGAAGACGCTATTAGGACACACGTCCTGTGTTATATACACCTCAAACTTTAGTATGCATGAGAATGGCTTGGAGAAGGTGTTTAAAATGAGAAGTCCTGGTCTCCTACTGCCTGTGTTTCGGATTCGGTAGCTTTAGGGTGAACCTCAGGATCTACTTTTTTATTGCCCCCCCCGCCCCGGGAGAGGCTGATGCAGGTGGTACCCAAGCTGGACTTTGAAAAGTATTGCCAATTGTGTCAAATCAGAGGTCACAAACAAGAACTACAGAAGCACTAGATTTGGTGACAGGCAGGGACCCTAGAGAAAGTTTTGTCAAATCACCTATACTACGTGCTAGGAAACAGGCTTGAAAGCTTTAATTCTTCCGTGAAGCCAAACTATAATAGTGACACTCTGGGCATATAATAGGCACTTTATAAGTGCTTAGTTGATTGAATGAATGGAAGATGGACGGTTGGGTGGATGATGATGAACAGCTGGGTCCAGATTTCCTGATTCCCATCCCATAATTCTAGCTGATGCAGCAGATACAGGGTGAATTTAGGAGATAAAAGTTGGGGGCAGGGTAGAGGAAGAGATGTTAAACTAAATTAGTTTCAGTGCCCACTGCTTCTGAAACTTTCAGTCATGTATCTTTCACAGCAGAGGGACTAAAGAAAACACAAAGTTTCTTTGAAATCTCCAGTTTTATCTTTTACCTTCCAGCCAATGAAATATTCAGTTTGTTATAAAGATGCCCATCCCCATGGGCAAAACTCAAGCTGCGAATATGCTGTCTTTATCCTGTGGTTTCCAGAACTCCCGCCACATCACCAGATAGTCATGATCAGCAAAACTGAGAAATAAGGGAGCTAGGTGTTCGCTGAGCTACACTAAAAAGACAAGAGAAACTAACACGCAATGAGAACCTACAAATGCCCCAGGCAATGTGTCCCTGCATAAGATCATGGTCTCTGGGACCAGTCTACCTCGACTTAAATTCCAGTTCTGATGCTTAATAGCTGTGAGACTTGGACAAGTGACCCCATTTCTCTGAGCTGTAGTTTCCTTATCTGCAAAATGGACATAATGATAATAAAGGTGCTCAAGTCCTTTTCACACTTCAGATCTCTCTAATTTCCAATTTTTCCACCAACCAAAAAAAAATCTTTGATCTTAAAGGTCTTATGTGATTATATTAGGCCCACTCAAATAATCGTCCTCTCTTAAGGTAAACTTATTGGTAGCCTTACTTACATCTGCAAAGTCCTTTTGCCACGTAATGTAGCATAATCATGGACATAACACCAGAGGATGAAGAGCCATCTAGAATTCTACCTACCACACAATTATTTTGAGGAATAAATAAAAGTATGCATTTAAAACACTTTGTGAGTACTTACAATAAGAACTTTATAAAGTTAGCTATTTTTTTTCTACACATGGTACCTCATTTGACTGTCACTACAACTCTGTATTATAAGTCATTTTTGTAAAGGTGAGAAACTGAGAATCAGAAAGATTGTCCAAGACCATGTAGCAGATTAGCAGCAGAGCCAGGAATCAAACCAAGGATCCTTCAACAATCTAGTTTATGCTTTCACTATTTCATGAAATCATTTTGCTGAAAACTGGACATTAGGAGATAGGACAAAGAAGACACAATGTTCACTGGTGGAATGGGACTTGAAAAGGAGCTTGACAATATTGAGAAGCAGAAGGCATACTTACAGATAATCACTTGTCATATGCAGTAATTTATGGTTAGGGGCAAGGGAGACTGATACCCAGGTTAAATGGCACCCATATTCCTTTGCTGCACCAAATACTAATTGAAATAAGAAACCCTTGTGATTTTTACTGAGCAGTATATATTCACTTGTGATCTAGATTCATTTCTTTTATGAGCTCCCCCCACCCCCATTCCCCATCTTGCTTCTTGAATCGTCAAGAGGAAAAAGCCATGTCTTTCATCCCTGACTGGATAGCAAGTGCTTTGCTCAGACCTTCTCCAGGGCATGCCCAGGCCTGAGTCACTGTAACATGTATTTCCTAAGATTACTGGTAGAGCAAGGACAAAGACCCAGGACAAAAGGAAACAAAGGGAAAAAAGCAAAGCAAACGAACATAAAATCTTATCATCTCTGGTCTACCCCACTTAGGGACCTTGACTGCCAGTATTATTCACTGGGAAACTTTGTTCATAGTCTACAACCAGTGTTTTGGTTTGCTAAAGCTGCCAGAATGCAATACATCAGAAATGGGTTGACTGTTACAATGGGAATTTATTAACTCACAATTTACAGTTATCAGGCTATGAAAATGTTAAACTCAAGGCATCAACATGATGATACCTGGACTATGAAGACAGCTGCTGGCATCTGGGACGCGTGGGGAGGCACATGCTGGCATCTGCTGATCCTTCTCTCCCAGACTCTTGCTTTCAGCTTCTGGCTTCAGTGGTTTCCTCTCTCAGCTCCTGTGGGTCCTCTCTTAGCTTCTCTGGGGCTTTTCTTTATAAACTCTCTCGGATCTATTAAGGACTCCAATAAAAGGATCAAGAACCACGTTGAATGGGGTAGGTGACAGCTCAAACTGAAATAAACTAACAAAAAGGTCCCACCCACAACAGGTCAGCATCCACAGTAATGAATTAAAAGAACGTGATCTTTTCTGGGGTACATGACAGCTTCAAAGCAGCACACCTAGTATTTCCATTTCTAGAATTCATCCTGAGAAAATAACCAAAGAGTCACTTGAAGATCATTACACTTTGTTTCACGACCCAGTAACCACAGTGGTTACGACACTGCCTGGGTATGAGTTCCAGCTCCGCCAATTACCAATGATCTTGGACAAGTCACTTCAATGCTCTAATCCTCCATTTCTTCATCTGCAGATGGACAGCTTTGTGAATGTAGTTAATGCAACTGAATTGCATACTTGAAAGTGGCTAAAATGGGAAATTTTAGGTTGTGTATATATTATCAGAATAAAACTTAAAAGGAAAAATATAGAACAATACAAAGAATTAACTATAGTTAATAAATGTAATAATTTTGATTTATCAATTGTAACAAAATGTAACAAATGTACCACACTAAAGCAAAATGTTAATAATAAAGAAAACTGGGAGGGGTTGTTTTGGAAACTCTGTAGTTTCTGTGTGATTTTTTGTAAACCAAGAACTGCTCTAAAAAATTTTTAATTAAAAAATTAAAAATAAAAAAATAATACCTATATCCTAAGAATGTGGTTAGGAGTTAATTAGTTAGTACCATCATATTACACTAATTTATTGGCATGATTATTATACTAATATATATCACATAATTATTATGCTAATACTAATAAAGTGCTCAGAAGAGTGCCTGGTCTATAGGAAGTAATAGTAATAAATGTTAGCTATTAGAGGGTTATAACCAATGAGGTGCCCTCAGTTCCTAGCCTAGAACTTGGCACATAGTACTCAATAAAAATTAATTGAATAATTGGATGGATGGACAAATAAATGAACAAAGGTATCTGTCATGGCATCATAAAGCCAAAATTTGTAAACTAAAGTTCAGCAACAGAACATATGCTTCAATATGTTATGGTTAATCAATACAGCCAGTAATAAGCATGTTTTGAAAGAATATCAAATCATCTAAAAACGTAATTTATATAATGTTAGTAGGTGACAACAATTAGTACATATAGCTTATCCCAATTTAGTAAAATGTTTATATATGTATATATATACACACACACACACACACAGGGGAAAGGGAAGGAAATAAGCTAAAAGGCAATAATAGTTCTCTCTGTAATGGAATTATGTATTATTGCATTTCTTCTCTGCACATTCCTGAATTTTCTAGATTATCTGCAGTGAACCAATTCTAATTGTTTAAAGATCCCATAGATAAGAACTTGACTTTTTTTTTAATGTGATCAAGTTAATCTGAACTGATTTAAGATCTTATCTCTTTAATAAAACTTTAGAGTGGCCCAATTGATACAACTAAATCTACTGTACTGATAGTTTCATTAAGGAACCTCTGGAATTTGTGCAAGAAGTGCCACTAAATACCAGCCAAAATTTGGTTTTGAAGACACTCACCTCTATTGTAAGAACTAGCAGTCTAGTTATCAACATAGCCTTTACCTCAGGGACAGCAAAGACTTAGGAAGCAAATATAATCTATTTTTTAAACTTACCTATTTTTCTCTCCTCATTTAGTTTAGAAGCAAAAGTGAAAGCTGAAGAGTAAAGCTCTGGAAATCATCATTTGCCCAGAATGAGTAACACTTTGCGCCTGCTGAGCTGTAAAGAATAGTACTTCATTTACCGTGCTTCCTTTGTGATTCTCAGAGGGAGAGCGGGAGTTGCAGTGACTGTAAACTCTGTACTTTAGTATGGTCAGAAAATAGAGCAGTCTGATTGATCAACTATTCTGACTAATTATCATCGATGCAATACATGAATTACCACCTTTCAAAAAATTAGGCTGTCATAAATTGCAATTAACACTAAAACTCTAGTAAAGGTTTCATAATTCTTTGATGATTCAAAAGGCACTTCAGTGTCTCTTGGGTGTCAGGTTCATAAGCATAAAAATCATTTATCCTGGTAGGGTGGATGAGGGGAGACGGTAGTTAATAGGAATTTTCAGTTGAGAGAAATGCAAGTAAGCTAGGTTTTACTATGTTTACAAGGCTGAATGAACGTCTATTGAGAGCTTTAAGCACCTCCTGAGAAAGGCTCTCTATTTGTCTGAGATGTTATAATTATTATTCCACACGAGTACAATGGTAACGTTCTATTTTACAACAAAGAAAATTAGATTACAAGTTATCCTACAACTCTCCCTCCTCCTAGCTAAGATCACACACCATATAGAGTTACAATGGGGGCAATTACAAGATCTTTTCATGCACTGTATGTTCCTCTGGCTTTTGATGATCTGAATGAATTTCATACCAAACAGCAGCTACTGGCAGCAATCAAAACAATCTCTGGGAAAATAGTTCTGTTTTCTGTGTTCAGGTAATGGTATTGATTTAAACTTAATATTTGCTTCACTTCTTTCTCGGTACAACAAGCGTGTGCCTTCTTTCCAGGCCCTCATTCTACCTTACCAAGAAAGTCGGAAACCCTAATATATACTAGGCCCTTCTATCACTACTAGCTAGAAGCCAATTTTCATCAAAAAGAGATTGTTTTTAAAAAGACCAATTAGTTAACTGCTGCCATCTTCACATTCCACATCCCACTTATTTTTTTTTTTTTTTAGAACCAGAGACACAGAGAGGTTAAATTTTTGCCCAAGTTTACAAAGCTAGTATGTTAGTAGAGCTGGGGCCAGATTCCAAATCTCCTAGTGGTTGGTCCATACTCTTTCCATTGAATCACTGCCTCCCTGTCCAAGTTGTAAAATTCTACATACTTCTCTAAATCATGCCAGGCCTGAGAGTTTGCCTGAGAAATCACACTTTTCTTTGAGCTAGGTTTATAAAAAAAGAAGAAAGGAAAGAAGAAAGGAGAGAGGGAAGGAGAAACAGAAAGATGGCTGGAGGGAAAAGAACCAAAGCAGCATGTCCTTGAGGAACCCCTCCCATAACCCCAGCCAAGCTTATTCCATGGTGCAGGAATTTGGAGTTTTAGCCCTGGCACAATGAACCACCAAGATTTATTTGAAAAGCTATAATAAACCATCCTGGAAGAATCATTGCAGGATATCCTGAAGCTGTTGGCCAGAGACTCCAAGGGATACATCTGACCATCCCAGCCATGCCCTGGTTAGGAAGGAGACATGTGCTTAAGAGGCAAAGATTCAAGATTGGGTCCAGGTAATTAGCTGATGATCAGGACAAACGGATGTTGGGTTTTTTAAGGAGCTATGTCATTCGTTTGATGCCTATAATCTTCTAAGCCAGCCTTGAAAGGAACTTTGCATTATCTCCTACAAGAAAGGAACAGCCTGAAGAAACTGAATCGATCAATGGAAAAGTAGCTGTATTACAGGTGTGATAAGAGACTCAGAGAATGTCTCCACCCCCACCCCCACCCCCAGCTGGAGCTTAATATGAGTCCTTATGTTTATGGGAAGGGACCTGGTTACCCTTAGTGATGGTGGGAGTGCTTAAGTCAACACTATGACAATGAGGGGACAACAGCAAAATCCAAAGCGACCTCAGGGTCAAGGGCAGAGGGCCGAAGTTCACTTGGGAAAGGCAGTGGGGGCTTTAAGATGTAGCATCTTGGTGCCAAGGGCACCAATGGGCAGCAGCAAATAGGACTGTAGCTAGTAACAGATAAAGGAACATCAGGGCCAGGGCCATTGCCACCGCCCAATGAACGATGAAGGCCGCAGGTGATGTAGCAGAGGGAGGGAGCCAGCTGCTCTAAAGGAGAGCTGCGGCAGGGATAATGGTGAGTACGTGAGCCAGCTTGTATCCTCTATGGGAAACAGGAAAGCGGAATGCTAAAGAACCAAAAGATACCCTGGAAGGGACTTGAGACAAAACTGCTTTGGTCAGCATTTCACTCCTTCATAACCCCTCCTTTGACTGGCTCACCTTCCAAAGTAATATGGACTACAACTGTGAAAGTCCCCATGAAA
>PVKY010015311.1:0-10230 GCA_004027775.1 Bradypus variegatus | reverse complement strand
CTGATAATGGAGTATCAGTGTACACCTGGCAACTTGGAACCTAGAAAATCCCATTTGGTCTGTTCAAGACCATAATAGCTCCCCCAGGCCTTGATTTCTGACTGTCTTATCATTTTAATATAACATAATAGCATGGAAATAGTAAATAAGCAATTTTTCCAACTGTTGACCCAATGAGTCGGGGGGACAGATTCGGAACTGGATTCTGAGTATGGCCAGATACATCCTGCTTGAAAATGACTGAAGAGAGAGGCTCCAAGAACAGATAAAATCTCTTTGCAAAGTTTGCCCTGAGGGAAGAGGCCCTTCCACAGGAAGGAGGTCAAGTCTGCTCTATTTTTATAAAAGCATTTCAAGTGGTTAGTGAAATTATTTCCTGTGGTTCCCAGGAATTCTGCAGCAGGCTCCCAGGAGGATGTTGGTGATAGGGAGCAGGGACTTGATGGGTGAGAATCAATAATTATCTCTATATTTGCTTGGCTTTTTTTTCTATAAAAATAATCTAGGGGCAAAACACCTGCTTTAGAAGAGCAAAGTTTCTCACACCAAAGAGCAGAATGGGGTGTGAAAGCCCCTGAGTGCATGGCAGAATCCTTGGGTCAAGATTTTGGAAGCTGAAGATTGATTTACTCACCCATTCCCTTTCTCTCTCCCTCATCCAACAAATATTTGAAAGCTCCTCCGTGCCAGGCATCCTTTTGGGGCTGGGGAGAAAGTAATGAGTAAACATGACCTCTGTTCTCCAGGAGCTGAAAGTCTAGTGGGGGACAAAGACATCCAACAAGTGAGCACATGAATGGATTTTCAACCAATTACAAATGGTGTTTTTTAAGTGTTGGGAAGGAAAAGAACAGAAGGCTACAAAAGAAAATAATGTGGTTGGGGTGGGGGGCAACTTTGATCAGGTGGTCAGGGAATACCTCTGAGGAGGTGGCACTCCAGCTGCCATGTGAAAGATGAGCAGCGGCCATTTGGTGGGAGGTATTGGGAAGGGCATTCGTAGAAAGAGAACAATTTATGTGAAAGCAGCCATGTGGAGAACCCAATAGTGAATTCAAAGGTCCAAGAGAAGATCAGGGAGGCTGGAGTGTAGTGGGCTAAGGTGGGGGTGGGGGGGAGTGTGGTGTGTCATAGCCATGGTCAGGGTTATGGAAATAGGAAGACATGGGAGTGACAGATCTGATGTAGGCTTTAAAAGATCCCTCTGGCTTTGTGTGTAGAGATGATTAGAGAGGTAGGGAACCAAGAACCAAAAGAGAGGGCTATTTCAGAAGTTACAACAGGAGCTGATGGTTGGGCTGGATTGGGTGTTGGTAGTGGAGTTGGAAATAAGTGAATAAATTTGATAACCTTTAACTACAGTCAAAGGACTTGATGATGAGACCTTAGGGAAATCAACGAGCTAACAGGGCCGTGACTAGGGAGAGGAGAATGGGGCACTGACTGGGGAGCAAAATTTTAAGGGCACACCCAAAATCTCATTAGTCAAAGTAAACAATGTGTTCATGTAGTATTTAAATTAATGCAAAAGAATCCATGACGAACAAAATGTCAAAATTTTAAATAAAGACAGTATCAGAAATAGTGCCATGCCAAGCCATTATAAAAGCATGAGACAAAAGAGAAAAATTCAGTAACGCTGTACCAGCCTCTATTAAAATTTTGGCATTTTGTTTGTTGCCTCATTCTAGTTCTGGCCCTGCTAGCTGACCTTCCCTACTTGTAAAATGAAGAGGCCACCGTATAACCCTCTGCCCTGAGAATAAATGCTATGAAAATAAATTGAACAAAATAAATGATCACCAGATTCCTGGTGGTATAGACTGTATCTGCCCACCATACTTTGGAGACTTAGAAGCAGAAGGTGCATAGGAGTTGCTCCATAAATATTTATGATAAAAATGTCAATGGTCAACATTTATCAGGCTCTTCATATACCAGGGTTACTTTGTCAAAATTATTAAATGCCAGTATCTCATTCAATCCTCATAACAACCCTGTGAGGAAGGTAAAGTATCACCCCCATTTACATATGCCTGGCCAGATTCTTGATTGGCATTTAATAAATATAGCAAGAAAGAAGTGATGGATAGATAGAAGGAAAAAGTGAGAGAAAGGAAAAGTGGTGGGTCTCACACTATTCCTTACAACTCCTATATGAATCACCATGATTCCAGTTCCCTGGCAAACACTAGTGACCACATTTTAAAGGATTTGTAGAAGAAAAGGAAACTAGCCTTAAACACCACCTTTTCCATTATTTTTGGTAAATTGGGGTTTTAAACCCATATTCTATGAGAACAAATTTCTTGAACTCATTCTTTCCCAAATATTTACTGAGAAATTAGTAGATGTCAAGCATGGATCTAGATACTGATAATACAATGTGAGCCAAAAACAACAACAAGAACAGAAAACAAACCCTAATCTGGAGCCTCATGAGTGTGTGTGGGTATTTGTTCGTGTGTTGGAATGGAGAGACAAACAACAAGTAAACAAACAATTAAATCAAATCATCATAAATTGCCAGAAACGTTAAGAAAGAAACATATTTGGGTGTGGGACAGAAAGCAGGGAAGTGAGGGGGCTACTGTTGATGTCATGGTCCCAAAGAGGCAAGTGCCCTGCTTTGCATTAGTACTCATGTTGCTAAAAATGCTACACATTAGGAAGAATTGTGGGAATCAGATCAATCAAAATTCCCTACATAGTGTGAAATCTTATGACCTAATGACTTGCTCCTATGGAGGATAGTTTTGAAAAGCAACAGCACTTAATTATTTTTCTATAACCACAGATTTATAAAAAGCTACTTATCCACTGCAGGGTCAAGAACACCATATTTTGAAAATCTTGGGAAATGTTCTTCCTTCTGTCTGCCCCACCCCATGGGCCTATCTAGATGTCCGGATTTATGTACTTCCAGAGAAGCCACTTGAACCTGACAAGGCCCAGGATGAGCCAAGGAATGTAGGGCCTTTGAAAGCTGAGAGGAATTATGTGCAAAAAGATGGCAGCACTAGAGAAGTAAGGAGAAATCGCTCTGACATTTCCCCTTACTTCAGTTGCCTAATCTGCTTTCAAAGCCAAAAACTTAGAAATCCTCTCTTTTTCAAACAACCCTACCCAACATAGTGGCCCTTTGATTTCTTAAACCTGAGAAGGGAGCAGTGGATTTTGAAGGATATAAATGGCTGTGGAAGTTCAGTTAGAAAAAAGAAACAAGGAGGGAACCTTGAGGAGTCGACAGGATGAAAGCAAACCATGCTTTGAACTACCTGTCAAAATTATAGAAAATGCCCTTAAGCAGCCATGTTTGACTAGTGGCTGTGCTGTCCTGGTTATCGATATCTACCTATCCTGTGGTCTTCCTGATAAACGGCACCTTGGCTGCGATGTGCACCTTCCCAGAGATGCTAGATACTATGGGGTAAATAAGATTTATCTCTTAGTTTAGCTTTTGGGATATAAGATTTCAACTCCCAAGCTCTTTCATCCCTTACCAAACAGCAGCCATTTCCCAGAGCCTTTGGTGATGTTCTCTTGCTCTGTCTCTCCCGCATAAGCCCCACCTGGCTCCCGCCAGCAGCTGCTGGGCTGTGTGTGGACCTGTGCGTGGAATACGGATGACGCGTTCAGAGAGCTCCGAGCGTCCCTGGTGCTGCCCAGACAGGGCAAATCATGCAAATACGAGAATGGTCTCTTTTTGACATTTCACATGGGATTGAAAAGAGTTGGCAAGTGAAGTCACCTCTAAAAATAGCCAAAGTCCTTAAAAAGAAAAAAAGTGAAAGGAAACAAGTTTTATACCATCCTAATACAGGCTCTGCGAAAACTGGGTCCTGTAGGGCTGGCCCTGGGGCAGGTGATTATTTTCCTCCTGCCCTTTTCAGCTGTGACACCCACTGGGTCCCTTCACACATCCTGGCTCCTGCATGGGGCTGGATGCCTCTGGACGGATCGTGGGGCACGGCTGTGGCCTCCAAGGCCCACTTTCAAGATCTGAAATAGACTCCGACATGTGACACGGACTCAATGGGGTTTACATTCCTTCTTCGTATCCAAGCACCTTAAACACAAAACCACATGCTGCGACTGCTGTTCTTCCAGAAACGCCTGGATATCATCTGTCTGGCAGAAATGTGAGTTTTGTTCTTTTTATTTTTAATGTTGTGAGTGAAAATGGGGCCCTTGGAAATGAGGCCATCCAAAAGAGGGGTGACACCATAAACTGATGTCTTGGGACTGAGGGTTTTACTCTTAGCCAAGCCACAGATTTGCTTTAATAAACTGTTCAGCTTCTCTGCATCACAGTCCTCTTGTCTAGAGAAGAGGGACAAATGTTAACAATCTATGCTGTGTGGTAGAAGGAAGAGCAAATCCAGAATGATTATAAAGTACCTAATGTAGTATCTACGAGATGTACCTGGAGATGCCTTGTTGACTTATAGGAAATGTTTTGTGAAACCCCAAGGGCTATAAAAATTCAAAGAACCCACCCAAACATAAGCTTCTATTAACAATAATAATAATACCTGCCATTTCTCAAACACTCACTATATGCAAGGCCCTTTGCAGGCATTGCTTTATCCCTTCCTCGCCGTGCCATGATGAGATTGCTATTGGTAACAGCTTCATTTTACAGGTTAGGCAGCTGAGGATCAGAAAGGTTGAGTGCTTTGCTCACCATGCAACTAGCTGAATGCGCAGCCGACAGGCTGTGAGAACGTCCCTTTCCCACAGTGCATGAAACCCAGTCTGAAGGGCCAGGTACCCAGCTCCTAGTGGTCTATGGCTTCAACCCGAGGGCAAATGAGTCAACCAGGACAAATGCTCAGGTGATGCTGTGTCCCTTTGAGGAAGTATTGAGGTGACCATCAAGGGAAGCCCTGATGGGCTGGTTGTGGTAAAGCTGTGGAAGAGGACTGACTCCTCAGCGTCAAGGAAGAACTTGTGAAAATTCCATTTCAATGAAAACAAGTATCTCCTTGAGAACACTGTCAGTGGGACTACGCAAGTTATAAAGGTTAATGGAATAAAAAACAGAGAAGCTGAAGAATCACCTCAGCCCAAAGGATGTTTTATTCTTTTTCCCACATTTCTTCCATGATTAAAATCATGGACTCTGGAGTTCAAAAACCCTGCCTTCAGATGGTGGCTTTATCATTTATTTAACTGTGTGACCTTAGACAAATTGTTTAACTCTCTAAGCCTCAGGGTCCTTAGCTGTAAAATGAGGATAATAAAGCAATGCTCACCTAACAGAATTGCTGTGAGGAGTAAGTAAAATAATGTATGTGAAGTGCTTAGGACAGTACCTGGCACACAATAAATGTTCAAGAAAAGGTCACTATTTTATTCTTTATGGACATGCCCAGTGCAGGCTATTGGGATCCGTAGGACAGGGCAAGCCCACAGCATTTCCAAAGAGATAAAGAACACACTTCAAAAGTTAGAAAAAATTTTCTAGGTCAGAGAGGAAGGAAAAAAGACCGTCCTCCTATGAGCTGGAAAGTCTGCTGATTTCGAGAAAGGAATGTCCTTGCTAGGCTGATTCTGGAGATTGTATCTTGCATGACAGATTCAAAAGATTTTTGGAGACACATCAGTAAGAGGTTAAAAGAAGGGGTGTGATGGCTGCCAGCAACCCTGCAGAATCACTCTGCGTCCGGCCCGAAGCCCAGGGACTTCAATCCTTGAGGCTGCAGGAAGGATCTTTCCATTTAAGATGCATGTAGGTCCCCGGATGGCCGACAGCCCAGACGTCACCCTGGACCCGGGGCGGACATTTGAAGTTCAGACAGAACTGGGGCCCGCAGTGCAGCTGCCACTGAGCCAGGGAGCGCTCTGTTTTTCCTCTTAGAGAGGAAACTGTTTTCTCTAGGTTCTTAAAAGAATTCCTGACCTCCAATTGAATGATGCTTTCTGGCAGGGAAGTGTTTGGGGGTAGGATTGGGAGGAGATGGGGATGGACAGGCTCCCAGGCTGCTGAAAATTAAAGATCCAGAATCAAGGGAAGGGATAAAGGATATTGGATGAAGCCCTTTGGGCAAGTGTGGGTGCCTGCTTATATATTCTTACTCTTCATTAAGGAGTTTGAGGGCTAAGACTGAGATTGAGCTGCTCAGTGGTGCAGCTGGACTAGATTAACAGCCCCAATTTCCTGCCAGTGATGTTCAGTCCAAGCATCCATGCCTCTCTTATCTAAAGCGTTGCTTGATGAGTCTGGTATGGCTGCATGTAAACTCCTCATAGGCAGAAACTGTGATTTCTACCACTGGTCCTTTGTCTGAAAAGCCTTGGGGCCAGATATGTTTCAGAATCTAGAATTTGGGGGATTTTAGAAAAGTAGTATGGTGCCTATACCATATATAATAACCCCAATGGGGTCTCTGATGGCACCCCATAATCAAGCCTGTTAGTAATTCTGCACCAGAATTATGTCAATATTAATCTGAAATGGGATAGAGACTATTAATGGTCTCAGGACAGTTTGGGGCAGGTTTGCCCCAATCTGAGTTACGGAAGAACTGGTTTTCAGAGCTTTTCACATTTCAGAATTGTGGATTAGGGATTTCAAGCCTTTCTTTCCTTTTTAATTTCCAGGACATCTAATGCAGCATTCTGCCCATGCAGGCAAGGAGTAGAAGTTGTTGACATGCAGACTACAGTACTTTGATCCTCTGAAAACCAGAAGAGGGTTTATTCTCAGGATTTGGAGATTATACAGGAGGATCCTAAATTAAAGGATAGGAGAGAAAATCTATTCACCCTGTAAGTTTTCTGTCTTCCGGACAGTAACATAAGCAATCCCGTGAAATAACACACTGAGAAGCTTCACTAGGATATAATGCTCAGCACCTAAGCAATGAGTAGAGAACAGCCTTTTACATAGTGATGATGGAAAAAGTCTAAACGGATCACTTAGAAAAGTATATTTTCCAAACACTGCTAAAACATTACCACATGCTAAAACTCAAATTTGTTCAATCCTAAATCAATAGCACAGATGACTGGCAAAGCCAACGACAATATGCATGGATGATGATAATCAAGCTAACATCTAGTGAATGCTTACAATTTTTCAAGGGCTGGACTCAGCACTTTATACGCATTATCATGCAGTACTTTTGGCAAGTATGTGCAGAAGCTACTATTTTATAGATGAAGAAACTGAGGCTCTCTGAGATTAAGTATTTTACTAATGAGTGTCCTACAAAGACTCAAATCCAAATCTAGCAATGTGCTAGTGAACCACCTGGGGAGGCAGGCGGTGGTGGTGGTGGGGATTTGGGAGATGAGGGTGGAGAGTGGGTGGGGGATGGAGAGAAAAGAAAGAAAGAAAAAGCCCTGATTGGTACCATTCACTGATTTCTGTGGTATAAACACTCCCATCACAGCTGATACGAAGCTACCAACGGTTTAACAACTGGCTCACAAAATTCCTGAATGCATAATAATCAGCTTCCATGAACTTGTGCAAGTTGGCTCCCACACATCACTGTCTAGGCTATCCCATAGCCAAGCCCACAGTTTACTGCCAACCTTAGTGGATGAGGTTTCAGCTCACAGAACAGTGTTGGGTTGGGGGCAACGTGCTGATATACCTGCCCAGGGCTATCAGCCAGGGGTCCCCTCCTACTCAAGCCCAGTACAGATCATTGAGGGTGGAGTAAGGGAAAAAGAGAAACACAACACAATGTCTCCCATTCTTCAAGCAAGCTTCCCTTCACCAGAGGGTGTGAGGTAGGTCCCTGTCAACTTGACACTCCCTGGCAGAAATAACAAAACCTGGAATATTTTCCAGGCTCTACAAATCTCTTGGTTGGTCAGATGAGGAGCTCCTTTCTGAGGTCCGTCATTTCCATAGTTTTTCCTCTGAAGAATTAAAGAAGTGTTTGCCACAAGGAAGGAGCAGGGTTTGGGCATGCTTTTAGCCAAGAGTGGGGTATTCCAACCCAAAATGAGCCCAATTAAAATACATCGAGCTCTTGGCTTGGCTTCTAATTAGGTCTCTTGATAACATGTCTCCACTAGAGGCTCCTGAGAAGGGACTGGCCTGGTATCCAATCAATAATCATGTGCAGGGCATGGCTTATGTGCAGACATTTGCTAAATTCTGGGTTTAAAGTAAAAAGGCCCAATCCCTGCCCCAGGGCTTCAGACTAATGAGGGAGACAGCCAAGTAAACATAGTTAAATTATATTCATTCATTCAACAAATATTTGTCAACTTCCCATTAGATGCCAGGCATTTTGCCAGGCACTGGGATACCACGGTGAGCAGGACATTGATTTATACCATCATGGAGCTGACAGTCCGGTCACAGAGAGAGATGTTAAATTGAAAACTGAAGTAAGAGCTCCAAAGAGATGTTAAACGGCCCTGTGAGAATTAAAAGAACCTGACCCAGTTAAGGGAAGTCAGGAAAGGCTTCCTGGAGGAATTGACAACTGAACTAAGATTTGAAGAAGTAGGAGTTAAACAGGTGAGTAGGGCAGAGAGAAGGAAAAAGGAATAGTGTTTCAGACAGAGGGGAGAGCATGGGCAAAGGTTCTGGGAATGGGCACAGTGGTTTCAAGGAAATGAAAGGTCAGTTTGGAGAAAGAGCAAGGTGGGAGATGAGGCAGGAGAGGAAGCAGGGGCTCCACCTCGAAGAGCCCTGTGGGCCACGGTAAGGTTTTACTTGTAATTTCAGAGCAATGGGAAACCATTGAGGGTTTAAGCAGAAGAGTATCCATGGC
Source organism: Bradypus variegatus (assembly GCA_004027775.1). Lineage (NCBI taxonomy): Eukaryota > Metazoa > Chordata > Mammalia > Pilosa > Bradypodidae > Bradypus > Bradypus variegatus. The sequence continues at coordinate 1,486 of PVKY010015311.1, read as the reverse complement.
AATAACCCTCAGTGCTGTGATGAAGGAAGTTTAGCATGCTATGGGAGCACAAGGGAACCAACAAATGTAATCCAGGGTGTCTGATATAAAGGAAGGGTAGGGAGGTTAGAGTTGGAGGATGTGTCCAAATAAGGCTTTCTGGAGGAGATATATGAGCTGAATTTTGGAAGGATGAGTACCACTTAGCCAGGCAAGGTAGAAGGGTGGAAGAAAGAAGAGAGAAAACGTTGCTGGCAGAAGGATGAGCTCCTAGGCTAAGGCCAGGTGATGTGAGAGTGTGGGGCATTCCAGGCACTGCACTGGAAGAGGCCAACAGGAGAAAGGCAACAGGGATAGGCAGGGACCAGATGATGAGGGCTCACAGGTCATGGCAGGAGTCTGGGTTTTGTCCTGAAGGCAGCAGGGATCCAATGACCCATCAAAGGTCTTCTGCAGGGAAGTGGTGATCATTGTCACGTGAGAGAAAGGTCTCTAGCAGCAGGAGTGGAAGTGGATTGGAAGTGATCAGTACTAGTTAAGAAAGACCACTGCCACCTGTCATTGGCACTAAGGCACCAAGAGTGAGGATGGAGAGGAGAGGATGGTTTTAGGAGACATCAAAAAGGTAATACTGAAAGGACTTTGTCATCACCTGGATGGGTAGGAGTGATGTCTACACTACCCAATGAAACTAATTCTATTGGTGTTGAGTCTTATCTTATGAGCTAGTACACATGATCAATTTTTGTAAATGTTCCATGTGTCCTTGAGAAGAATGGTGTTCACTAATTGTTACTTACAGGGATCTCTGAATTTTCATTGAATTAAGCTTTGTAACTGTGTGTTTCAGTCTTCTAAATCCATATCAATACCTTTTGTCTCTTTCTGCTATCAGTGGAGAGAAATGTGTTAAAATCTCCTGCCATCATTGCAGATTTGTCTACTTCTTTTTAATGCATTTGTCAAGTTTTGTTTTATATATCTTGAGGATATATCAATAGGTATATACAAAGCTTAGGCTTTTTATTTCTTTCTGTTGAAAGATCATTCTTTTTGTCTTAAAGCTATTTTATCTGATATTAATATAGCTCCAGAAACTTTTAATTTTCGTTAACATTTGCCTGACATCTACTTTTCATCCTTTTACTTTTTTCTTACATTTTTATGTATTAATGATAACTTGAAATGGATATAAAACCCTATAGTACGAAAATTTTTCACATGGATTTTTATCACTTTCAAGCTCTTCGCATTCTATTAGCCTTAGGCTTCATGAGAATTGTTCCCCATGACCAACAAAACTGGATGAAATGAAAATGTAAAGATTTTACTCAATTGTTCTTTTTAACAGATATGAAATTGGAGGGGCTAGGAGGATCCTAACAGGGGCTAATCTGGAATAAAAGAAGAGAAAAGAAACACAGATCTGACTTCAAACTGCTTAAGATGTGTGCTTGTGGATATTTTACTTCATTTCTGTTTGACTATTCCTCCTTTAAGTTCCCTG
>PVKY010015310.1:0-10240 GCA_004027775.1 Bradypus variegatus | reverse complement strand
CTGGGGGGTGGAAGGAGTGCTTCTGTCTGGGCATCTGACTCCGGGCAGGTCTGAGCAAGCCTGCTGGCCTTTGGTCTTTTGTCACTGCCCTGCACCCAGCCAGGGCCAGGCTCTCACAGGTGCTCAGTTGTGTTTGTTGAGTGACTGAGTGAGTTGGGGGGGCAGGGTAAATGGGGCCATGTTGGACTACAGAGGTGAGGGGCGGGAGACCTCACCTTGAGACGGTGTCGGAGAGGCAGTAGCGTCTGAGCATGTGCAGCTCAGGAGAAGCTGGGCTGGATAGTCAGAGACCCTGGGGGGAGGGGGACAGAGAAGGAGGGGGCTTCCAGGGAGACAGGGAGAGCTGGAGAAGCCAGTGTCCTGGTGCCCCAGGGAGCTGAAACTGCCAGCAAGAGCAGTGCCCGAGGGAGTCAGATCAGACGAGGATGGGAGCATGTGTCTGCTAAACTGGGGTCAAGACGGCTTGATGGGCACTTCCAGAGTGGACGGCAGAGGAGAAGGGAGGTGAGGTTGGGTGCTGCGGGCAGGGCAGTGATTCCTCCCAAGTCCGGCTGTGAAGGGGAAGAGGGAGGACGTTGGCTGAAGGGGTCCACAAAGGACAGGGCTGCTGGGGACATCCAACAGGGACAGAGACCCCTCGCCAGCCTCCTCGGGTCCCGCACCTGCCCGCACTCGCTTGCTGGGCCGAGGAGGACCCGAGAAGCTCCCGCCTGATGGGGAGTGAGGACCACAGTATAAACAAATAAGTGCAGTCGAGCGTCGGGGCAGCTGGTGAGAGGCCAGAGCCGGCAGCGGAGAAGCCTGTGGGCTCTGAAGCTGACCCCTCAAAGGCAGGTTGGTGGTGGTCAACCCAGACTCTTGTCCCGACTCTGCTCCTGAATTCCTTGCTGTGTGGCCTGGAGTCCTCCCTTCCCCTCTCTGTGCCTCAGCTTCCCCTGTCTAGCGACAGGCAGGCAAGCACAGAGACTGCTGTGGCTTGGGGTGGGATTTGATGGTGAGGTGTCCCCAGTCCAGTTCCACAGAGCCTACCCCCACCCACCCCTAGGAGTGTCCCTGGGGAGAGGTTAGTGTCTTGGTTCTTAGAGAGAAGCTGGCCAGTGGGCAGCCAACTCAGGGATGCAGGGGAAGCGGGAGCCTTCTGGGGGCTGGGCTGGCCCCGCCTTGGGCACACGCAGCCATCCTAGCCCTTTGCTGCCCCTTGTCCTCAGCCCTGAGGCAGGCCCAGGTGTGGACAGGGGAGTAGGGGTTGGGGGGAGGCTAGCAGGTGCAATTAGGATACGGGGCTGGGCCTGTTTTACCTGGTGACCAGCCGTTCTGGCCCCAACTCGGTGCCCTGGTCTGAAATGTGGGTGCCGCTCACGTGCCTCCGTGAAGCACAGAGCCCACGTGTCCATGCGGGGTGTGTGTGAGGCAGACTGAGCCTGCACAGACTGTCTGGCAAACTCCCCCGCCGGCCACCCTGCCCTGGACCCAGACTGTGGCCCCAGACCCAGGGAAGGGGCCCTTCATTCTGGGCGAGCGCTGAGTGGTGGTCGGGCAGTGACCTGGACATGGACTGAGTCGGCCCAAGCCGGGGACGGAAGTGCTCAGTGGCCCCACTGAGATCCGGCTGGAGGCTGCGGGCTGCTGGGGAAGCAGCGTCGCCTCCAGCCAGGGGCTCCCTGGAGGGGCGAGCGGGAAGTCCAGGGAAGGGCAATCCAAGCAGGGCCAAGAACCCCTCAGAGGCCCGCGGGCCGGGAAGTCCAGATGATGTGCGGGAACACGAGAATGATGGGAGGCTGGAGCCTGGGGTGGGAGGTGGGAAGGCGGGTGGGGGGAGGCCCGGCGGAGAGGTAGCGGCCCCAGCAGTCCAGGCAGGGTGAGGTTCTGAGCAGGGGAGTCACCTCTCAGACCCCCAAAAGCACGGCCAGAGGGGCAAGAGCAGGTGCTGACGACAGAGAGGGAATTGCAGGTGGATGCACCTAAGCAATGCCAGCCATGGAAGCTGCGGAAGTGGGGTGGATCCGCTAGGGGAGAGGAGGGAGCGCAGCGAGCACCCTTCTCTGGCTTAAGCGACACCGTGGATCATGCGGTTGTTTACCCGGAGGGGTCCCTGGGAGGAGAAGGGGATGTGGGGGGAGTTTAGGAGCCCCACTGGGGAGGCGTGAGGCCCCAGGTGGAGGTGTCCCACAGAAATTCCCAACTACCAGCCAATCAGGGCTCCAGGGAAGATGGAGTGGGATGTCGGCCTGAAGGGGAAGTTCTCCTCCGTGTCTAACTTATACCCCTCCTGCTGTCCTCTGCGCGTTCCCGGTTTCTCCCCACCAGGGCCTCGCCTGTTCCCCACAGACCCCTGAGATGCTCCTGGGAGTGTGGGGCGGCCAGAGGAGGGGTCCGGCTGACCCCAGCGAGACGCAGCTGGCGTGTGCCCGGTTGGAGCCAGGGATTCCTGAGCTGCGATCCTTTTCAGACACCGGCTTCCTCTGGGATCTCGGCTTTCCGGTCATGCCGAGGGGAAAAGTCTGGGAGCAGGAAGGTGCCGGCACTCGGGGCGGGGCGTGTGTGGCCCCCAGCGGGCCGGCGAGGGTCCGGGTGGTGCGCGGGGGAGCCCCGCCACGTGGCCGGCGAGGTCAGCAGGGGTTCATGGGAAAGGACTTGTCGGCCTCGGGAAAGGACATCCTGACTGCGTTTCCCTCTTCCTGCGGCAGGGGCCAGCGGCCCCGATTTAGCAGCGCTGGGGGCCACCTCCGAACCAGCTGGCCCGTCTGATAACGCGGCCCGCAGGGCAGAGCCCTGACCCCGTGGAGGCTGGGGTGCCTGCCTGGCACAGCTGGCTGCGCCCGCAGCTGCACCCTGAGGCGGGGAGGGGGGCGTCCGGCGTGTGCCATACCCACCCCCACAGATCTGAGCCACCCCCAGCCCCTCACCCCGCAAGGGTACAGCACGAGCTGCAGTAGCTTCCTGCTGGGGTTCAAGGGTGTCCCTAGCCTCATGCTCACCCAGCGGGCACCCATTGCTCCCCTTGGCCCCTGCCACTGGGCACTCCAGCAGGGGAGGGTGCTGCTGCCAGCAGGAGGGGTCTCCCAGGGTGGGAGGGGCTCCCTCCTCACTTGCGTTGCTCCCTGACTCCAGGAGCTCGGAATGCAGGTTTCTGGCCCATTCAGACCAAAAGATGGGGTTAGAGGAGAGCCTTATCATCACCCTACCCAAAGTGCATCCTCAAAGCTACCCTAAATTCTACGGGATGGAGAGTCATTTGTATTGTGCAGCGTGCCCACCTACGGGCACACACACACACACTTGGCGTGTCTAGCCGTTAATCAAATTTCTTCACACTAGGCTGTGTGAAAGTTTTAACCCTGTATAAAGACCTTCTTGTGCTCTATGTCTAAATAAGGCCAGAGGAACGAGATTGCCCAGAGACGTTTGGGGAAGTGATAGGTGTCTGATGTCTGGTGGCAGGGGAGTGGGGCCGGGGGAGTGAGAAGGGGCAGGCACAGCAGGAGGTTGTCCACATTGCCCAGCGAAAGCTCTGGTGAGGTGGGCGGTGGGGTCCTGAATTTCTGGCCAGCTCTTGGACATTTTTACCTGGATGCCCCAGAGACCTTCTTTTAATAATGGCATGCCCCAAACAGAGGCACTGTCCTCCGGGTCTGCTCCCTGCCCAATGTGCTTTCTTAGAGCATGACACCTCCACGTGGCCTGCCGCCACCAGTGCCTCCCTGTCCTGCCCCCACACACACACACATACCTGCCCACACATTATGGGCTGTCCTTTTTGTCCCCCGGATCCTTAAAGCCAATCACGGGCCACTCACCAACCAAGTCCTGTGCGGGGCACGGCACAATGAAGGCACAAATGCAATGCCTTGTGTTTCTACTGTGGAATTCTCAGACACAGCCAGCTGCTGTACCTGGTGTTGCATGGAAGTCAGGAGTTCCCCAAAAAGGGAACCTCAGCTTGTAAAGCTGGGGAGGTGGCCATGGAGCTGAGGCATCAAAGTGGGGGAAGGAATTTGCCAGCTGGCAACGGAGAGAGCAGTGTTCTAGAGAGATGGTGAGGGATGGGCACAGGCTCCAAGGCTGGAGTGGGTCCGAGGGGTGCAGGCTGGGATGCCTGAGGCTGGCTGGAGGGCTCCGAGGTCACACGAGGAGTTCAGATGCCACCCATAAGCGGGGGGAAAGCAGAGAATGGTTTTAGGCAGGAGAGGGACTTGTGTTCCAGAAAGCTCATCTGAGCACACACGCATGGGAAACATGGGGGCCTAGAAGTGGGCGAGCAGGCTGATGTGGCCATCAGGGAGGGAGGTTGAGGCTGGTGGGGAGGAGAGCAAATGTTCCTCTGACCCGAAGGCGTTCGGTGCAAAGTTGTCAGGTTCAGGAAGACGACAGGGAGAGGAGAGGGGCAGGGCTTTCCTCGGAGAGGGACATGACTTGGTGAGCATGACGGTGAGCCTAGAGGAGGGAGGGGCGGTTCTTCCAGAGGTGATGGAAGACAGCCGATTAGATCAGCCTGAAGCCTTGACATTTCTTGAACTGTAAAAATGCAAAGACTGCAGATGTATATACGATAAACTGTAGCCTCCCGTCATCATCCTTCCCAAAGATAATCTCTTCCCAGTGACGTGACCTTGGGCAAGTTACTGGCCTCTGTGTGCCTTAGTTTTCTCTTAGTTTGTAAAATGGGAACGATAGTACCTTCCTCAGAGGGATATGAGGAGCTGATGCATGTATGGGGGCGCGGGGCAACGCCAAACGCGAGTTTGCCGTTGTTGTAACGGGGCGCATCAGTAGAAGCAGAACTTGGGGGTCAAAGTGTATGAACGTTTTTTTCATTGCCCAGTGAGCACCTGTTTCCCCACATCCTTGCCGACAGGGGTGTTCTCTGTCATTTTAAGAGTTGCTCATTTGGGGGTGGGCGGTCACGTACCCTGTGGCTCTGGTTGCCCTCCTCAGCGGTGGGTGTGGTCTGGGACACGCCGGGTGTGATGGCCGGGAACGCCAGGCCAGACCACGTCTCGGACTAGGGTCTACCAGGGCCCACCAGGGCTGGGGCTCAGGAGAGCACAGGGAGAGGCGGGAGAGCCGTCAGCATGGAGGGGGTGCATTTGGGGAGGGGGCCACAGACCTGCCAAGGGCCTGAGACTGGCCCCTTTCCTGCAGCCTCATCCCCCAAACATGCTCCATCTCTGCAGTCTTCCTCTGGCCTTTGCACACGTGCCCTGTGTACTTTTCTCCTGGGTCAATACCCAGCAAACTCCTACTCAGTCTACAGAGCCCATTTCAGCTCACATGTGGGTACACCCCCAGCCCTCCGGACCTCTGCTCCCAGGCTTGGATTACAGTGACATGCAGCCGTGACATGACATGTAAATCACTCAGCACAGCAGGTCACACTGCAAAGGGCCCTGCGTGTGTGAGCCGACAGTGGTTCTGTTCTTATGGTGGTTCTTTTTTTTTTTTTGAGGGGGGTAGTATCAAAAGTTTATTGGTAATAACTTCAAATATTACAAGTTAATGAGAAAGTGATTTTCCTTTATCAAAAACATTTAACTTCAAGAGAACATCTCTGACTGAGGTACATTTAGAATCAAACATAGTGAAATGGAAGATGTAGATTGTCTGTTGTCAGTGATTGACCAGTTTTACAAATAAGACGACCAAAAACTATATCTACCGTCCTAGGAAGCCTCTGTGCCTTAAGTCACATGATAAAAGACTTTCTTGGCATTTTAGAAATATCCTCCCTCCTACTCTTTTCACCATTCACATGTCTTCCTTTGTCTCAGGTCACGTCGTGAGAACACACACGTGAACACACAAGTGACTGTGTATCCTTATAGAGCGTAGATCCCACCTCCTCCTCTTACTTTATCTCAAGCAGAGATTTAATAATTTTAACCATGTTTCTGAAAACTTAAGGTTTTGTGGAAGTGACCCAGGAAGCTTGACAAGAGTGAGGTAGAGGCTGAATGGTGAGCCTTTGGGCTCCAACTTGGCTTCATCTAAAGATAAATAAATACACAGACAGAGCTGCTCGCACCTTATTTTAGGAATTGGAGTGTCACAGCTCCATAAGAACACCTTTGCAAATCTGGTTCTGCCACTAACAATCAAAATTAAGGATTAGGATAAGAATTCAGTTATTATCTGTGGGCTGGCACCAAGACTGTTCACGACCGTCCAGAGCATACGGATGAGGGGCCACAGTGCATGAGGCTGACACAGAGGACATTTGGAGTCCAGATAGCTTGAGATGTAGGTCGGCAAACAAGTACGTAAGTTTAGTCCACTAAAATATGACACTAGGTTACTGAATCAAACTGCCCTGGGGAAACCTTCCAGAGCTCCCTTCAGGCACATTGAAACTGGAATCATGCAAGTGGCATCCAGAGATGAGGCATTTTGATGTTTAGTGCCTCACTTTCCTCAGAACCAATTTGCCGTTGAAAACCCTGACGCTGCCCTGCTCCCCGGCAAAGTGTGACTTCAGGCGCCCTCCCAATAGTGAACAAACCATAAAGGTGTGCGTGTGTCTTACGTGCAGGTGGCATCAGACCAGGTGTTTGCCCCCCGCTGTTTCCTTTTCACAGTCTGTGTAGCTCTTGGCAGATGGAGAAATGGGAGCTTTTTATGAATCTGTTCTGTGGCTTAAACTCAGACTCGTGCATTAGCTCTTCCCAAGTCCAAAAGAGCACTGCTTCTAGGTGGGAAATAAATTCATTGGTCACAGGAGCCAAGGACTCAAGAGAAATCCCTGACGCATTTCCTCGGTTCCGCTGCGAGCCTGGGACCCAGCAATCATCCGTCTCTGGCTCGCGTGTGGCTGGTTCGCACTCAATACCTGCTCCAAAGCTTCAGAAGTAACTGAAGCCATGGAAAAAAGATGCTGGTGAGTCCTCCCGATGTATGTCAACAATTCATTAATCCATTTAAGAGAAAAAAAGGATTGGGAATGTTTCCTTTGATTAAATCTGTGCTCAGCGATTTTACAGCCAGTGTGCGGTCACAAAGTGGAGGCTGACTCAGTTACACTGGCAGCTACGTAGGAAGGCGTAAAACCAAGTGCTAGACTTGGAAATTCAACTTTATTTACAAATGTTCTCCTATAAACCAAGATTTCATTCCATCACTTCAAAATACTGTAACTGATCATTTACACAAAAAAAGAAAAACATTACATAGTTTTAACCTTTTTGCACAAAGCTGTATTAAGGGATGAGCAAATAACCTCACAAGATGGTCTTAGATGTAAAAACAAAACCAAATGTACAAAAACTTATCCAGCATAAGTGTTCTATTGTCAGACAGAATGAAGGATTAAACTCACACCTTAATGTCCACCAGGAAATGAAAGCATGATAAATTTTTAGAGTTAAGTCCTTCACAATAAACAGTCTTTTAATGTAGTACGGTTGAATTGTGGTTGTTTAGGGTTGCTCTTGTAGGCTTGCACTTATGCTAATTAAAAAAATAAGTCATCATTGTAAAACGGGCACAAACTTTTCCACACAGATTTTTTACCAGTGAAAATACTGTCTGGTCTCATCATTTAGGCAAGTCAATAAAATAACAAATGCAAGAAAGAACTTAAAACAGAAACACCATCATCCTGTGACTGACAGACATACAGAATCGGAATTCTCCCTACGGCTCCTCAACAGTTACTGCAAATTTGACTTTTCCATAACTGAGACATTTATAGTCAAAAAATTTAACCAAAAAGTTTAAAATTACCTATTATTTTATATATAATAATTAGTTTTTTAAATCCTTTGAATTTTATCTCAGGGGATAATCACTCTCACATCCTAGCTAAGTCGTAAGGAATGCCAAAAATTTGGGAAAACAACAACAACAAACTCATCCCTAAGAAGTGAGAGAAAGAAAAGTCTCTGAACACAGACATGACGGTCTTGTACCTTTTCAACAAACTTTTCCACAGCAGGGGCTCTTATCAACAGCCAGCAATCAAATGTATTTCAATTCTGAATAGTTACTGCCTCTGCTTTATCGATCTGATCTTTTTGTAATGAAACTACAAATGTCACATTTTTAAAAATCAGATAAACAGGGACTCTTATTGTCAGCTGCACATTTTTGTTGGGTGCCAGACGGGCCGGCTGAGGTGTCTATACTCCAATGATGATGAAAGCCACAACCTCTGCTTGCATCTTCTTCCGAGTCTCTGTGTCCCCACGGATTGTCACCCAGATGATAAAAATAATATAATTGCAGTTGAGTTTACCAGGATCCGTGGCTGTCTGTCACGGTTCTGATGGGTGAATGAGGTTGTGAGCCGAGACTCCAACACTGGCTCCTCTGTGAACGGCCCGTTCCCTCTGTCCGTCCGATGTTCTTGAGGATCTTCATGGCTTTCAGGCCCTGCAGGGTGGAGGCTGTGGCTCTGGGTCCACCCTGTGCCCAGGAGCTCACCCTCCCACCGCCGCCGGGGACATGGTGACGCCACGGCCTCCAGGGTAGTTCTAAGAGCCATATTATTTATTTGTGGCCTGGGGTTCCCAGGAATCCTAAGGTGAATCTTTATTTCGCAAGTGGGGAAACTGGGGCTTTGAGAGAGGGGCTGGCTTGCCTGAGGCCTGGGAACCAGAGAGGGGCATGAACCGGGTGGCAGGGGGTGGGGGCGGGATGCTCTGCAGGCACAGCAGTGGTGGTGGTAGCCGGGTGGGGGGTGCCCTGGGACAGAGCACCCCTGCTTTCTCTCCAGGTCTGTGCTCAGGCCTAGCCCCATGTCCCGGGCTGGGTTTCGTAGGGAAATAGCAAGAATGAAGGCAGAAGGCCCTGCCCACGTGTCCCCCTCTCTGCCCAGCCCAGGACTAATGGATGGAGACCCGAGCCTGGCCTCGTCTGGCCAGCTGCTCCCTGCTTCTCCCATGCTCTTCCTTCCGTCTGCAGCCCCAGCTGCCTCTGCCCCTCCTAGGCCAGCACTGGCAGGATGGCCCCCGCAATACCCTGCAACTCACTGTCTCCCAACGCAGCCCCAGGGTGGGGGGGGAGGTGGCCAACCCGTGGGGCCCTCAACAGGGCCATGCTCTCGGCTGGAGCGTGGAGAGCCACCCCTGAGCTCGCAGACGGTCCTGTCCTGGGCGCTGTCAGCCCGCGTGGACCAGGGGACAGAGCGGTGGGCCTCCGGGAGCCCCTGTGCTCTGGCTCGGGGCTGGTGGGGGGACAGCTCTCCCTGCCTCGGAGGTCAGGGCAGGCCTCATGGGGGGCTGGGGGCTGGGTGTGGCCGAGCTGGGGAGGGGAGGCCGGTGCATATTACCCTGGAGGCCAGACTGAGGGTGCGCAAAGCCCTATGTGGCCAGGAGGGCATCATGGGCTGAGGGTGGGTTGGAGGGTGCACCTGGAGGCTGGGGGGGCGGCTCGGTCTGGGCAGCAGCATGGGGGCTGGAGGACAGGGATGGGGAGGGGGGGCAGTGCCGATGCCCAGGGTCTGCGGGTGCTGCTGCGCTGCTTGCCCCTGGCTGGTCTGAGCTGGAGCCCTGCTCCTCCGCCCCCGCCCCCCCCAGTTGCCTTTGTAAAGGCAGCCCCCCTAGAAACCACCCCAGGCCGGCACTCAGCTCTGCACTGCAGGGAAGGCTCAGGCAAGAGCAGGACCCACTTCCTGTCCGCTGAGCCCGGAGAGGAAAAACGTGCGTTCTGCCAGGGAGGGGGGTGGGGGCACAGGACTAGCAGGTTTGGGGCTGAGGGAGCGGATGCCTTCTTGAAAAACATGTCTTAGGACACAATGGGACATCTAGGGGACAAAAATAAGACTCTTAGCAGTTCTTCCTCCTGTGTTTAGCTGGGAAGCATCGTTGGTGACCTAAAGGGGTTGCCTGCAGCCCATGAGGGCACATAGGGCTCATAGGCCAGGGCCCCAAAGTGGGGTGCTGTGGAGCAGCTGGGGGCTGAAGGACCAAGATGGCTTTCTGTGTGGGGTGCCTTGTGGTGGAAGGGTGTCTCTGAGGCTTCATTGAGCCGAGGGGCTCCGGGAGAGGGAGGCCCAGGCTCTGGTGGGAGCTGGGCCCTGCACTGGAGGCCTGGCACCTACGGACCCCTGCCCTTGGCAGGCAGCCTGCGTGGGACCAAGTGGGGCAGCGCCTGTGGGGCATCTGCCCGGTGCCGGCTCAGGGCCCGCGCCCCGCAACGCGCCCCCCTCCCCGCCTGCCCGCGCCCCCCCTGGTATGCCCCTCCCTGCCTGCCGCGCGCCCCAAAGCGCGCCCCTCACCGCCTCCCCACGCCCCCCCATGCACGCCCC
>PVKY010015309.1:0-10230 GCA_004027775.1 Bradypus variegatus | reverse complement strand
GGGGAGGGGAGGGAGGTGGGAGAGGGAGAAGAGGGGAGGGGAGGGAGGGGGAGGGGATAAGCTAATTTCCCCCCCCCCAGCTTTATTCCAAAAGAGGAGGAGGAATTTTTTTTTTAAGTTGGTGACAGGAGAAAGGCAATCAGATCTTTTGTTGATTTCCTTTTCCCTCCTTTTATAATGCTTTAGTCATTCTCAGAATAAGCCATAATGAGAGAGAAATTGAGAACCTGACACAGTCAAAGGAGTAGAAGTGAGCATGAAACAGAGGCCTGGGTGGGCTGCAGGTGGAGAAGGCAGGATGCAGGCACTAGGGTTTCCCGAGTAGTTGGGTGTGGAGGCTATGGGCAGAGCAGCAAGTGTGGACAGCCTGGGTTCCGCTTGCTCCTTTACCAACTGCTGGGAGCACCTGTGTCCCAGAGACAATCCTGGCAGGAATATTTGGGAAGAACGGAGGGAGTATTCAGCTCTGGCCAGGGGTGCATCCACCAATGTCCCTCAGTGCCAACAAATGGCAAAATGGCAGCAGGCCTGGGAGAACCAGAGACAACACAAAAAGCAGACACTAACTGAATCATAGTGTGTGGAGCAGACCATCTAGCGATGTGAGCCAAAATAAACAAGATGAAAGACTTCGAATAGAAAAGTGACTTAACGGTTTTCAGCTTGCATGTGCCATCTGTAGATATAATAGTTGTTACACTTTAATTGTTGTTACTGAACTTTAAATTTTCTCTTGCTGAGACTGCAAAGGATGAGAATGAGAGAACATGAGGCTGTCGGAAATAATGGATATCATCTGCTGTGCACGGACAGAATTCTGCCAAGCTATGTGAGAAATTCCTGAAAGAATAACCTGCGTTCCCACCACCCCGGAAATGGAAATATTTATTGCAGGTATGATGTTGACTACTATCATTATCGCTGTTTTCTGAAGCCCCTGCTAGAATGGTTTGTTCCTAGGGGGATTTAGTGCTGTGGGTTTGAAGCTTGTGCAGCTCTACCTGGAGAGTCCCAAACACTTTCAGTTTTGTTTGTGCCTTCTGGACCTAATCTCTCCCCAACAGTGGCAGCCTTCCTGCTTAGCTGTGACCCGGTTAGCTTGGTTTCCAAGCTTAAAACCTGTTTCACCCTTTACTTACCCCTCCCCCCCTTCCTTCTCTTCCCAGAAATAGCCAATGCCCTATTCTTGTCACTTCTATGTGCTAAGTGTCTTCTAAATCCCTTCTCTCTGCTCCCTACCCATTGCCATTGCTTTCTTTCAAGACCTAAATAAAGGAAAACTTGTAACAGCCTTTCTCTTGTCAGCATTTAAGAGCAGATGTTTCAGGTTAGTGGTTTTCCCAAATAGTGCTGTGTTTAAAAATTTGTTAAAACCTTGGATTCATCCTATATTATAAGAGGCTTTGGGTTATTCAAATAATAAAGCATTCCCTCCATCTTAGGGACATTTTAGAATACCTTCAATTATATTTGTTCTCATAAGAGTAGTCCATCCTTCTACCAAGCCCCTTCAACTTAGCTCTTCCCTTCATTTCAGCATTTATTGCATTTCACTTGAAGCATTGTCGTGTGCGGCAGTCTACGCAAGGCAAGAAGCAGCCATCACACCTTATTCTTCTGATCTTCCCAAGCACCTTGAAGTCTCTGACTCATAGTGTGCTCGCTATAAATGGTAACTGCAGATCTAGCCTTGTACAAAAGATGCTGAGGTGAGAGAAACGGCAATGCAATAGCTCTGATATAAAGAATGTATAAAAATGTTCTGGGATTGAACGCCATCCCAGAGGTCAAGCACAGACTATACTTGCCTAGTTTACTGGAGGCCACCTCCCCTGACAAAAGCATTCCCAAAAGGACAGAAGCAAACTGTAATGATTAGGAAGGATTATGGCTCTACAGACACCTTTGAAAGTCTCATTTGCCCAGAAGAGGAGAGGGGAGCAGTCGTCTCCTCACCTGCCCAGTGGCCTCAGGAGCCGGCGGGACCCTGGAGCAGAGCTGCCGGCCCTGCCCCTCCCACGCACGCCCTCGCCACTGCAGCACACACCCGCTGGACGTGCAAATGCCAGCACGTGCACACACTCGCCGAGGGCTGTCTCGCTGGCACAGCCTGCTCATCCACCTGTGCGGCATGCTGGAGATGTCTGGGTGTTAGCTAACCCTGGAGTTCTCCTCCTCCAAGGGCTGTGAGGGGCTGGCATAAAAATACCCCGCAGTCTGATCCCCAGGTGGGGTGCTCCCCACAAGCCTTCCGGATTAAGCTCTAGAGGGAAGCGTGGACGGTCGGGTGATGGGCACGTCCGTGGCTGCTTTCCCTTCCCTGCCTCGCTCCCCATTACACCACCGCTGTGTTTTGGTATTTTTTCCCCCAAGTAAATAACCTACACGTGAATCCGTGTCTCAGGCCCTGCTTTGGAGGCAACCTAACCCAAGGCTCTAACCACTGCCCTTCCTGCAGCCAAAAACGAAAACAAAAAAACAAAAACTATTGGGTAAATCAGAAACAGTGGAAACTCTAGGATAAATAAACCTTCATTTCTTTCTAAAAGCAACTAAATATAGGTAAAAAAATCAAACAAGTCTCTAGGATAAATTAATGATTCAATTCATCAAACAGCCTTGTAGCTGGTGGATGTCAGGAGCGTGCACAGGGCTGCATGAACAAAGCTAGCAACACATGAGCCCTGAGCCCAACGAGGCCACTGATGTCAAAAGCAGACTGTTACTGGACACTTAAAAACACAGTAATCAGCATTTGCCAAAATGGTGCTCCAGCGCAGCTCAGGAGTCACCCAGACACTGTGCGGGGGGAGGTGGGAAGGAGCCGAAGACTTGCCAGAGAAGGGACGTTTGATGGAGTTTGCCAGATAAGAGGAGCATGAGGCTCGGAGCAGCGAGGGATAGTGTCGTCAGTGACAAGGAGGCCTCAGACTCGCCAGATGATGTGGTTGTTGCGGGTTGAACTGCATGCCCCCAAAAGATACATTGACACCCAGACTCCCGGTACCTGTGGATCCAACCTACTTGGAAGCTGGGTCCTGGCCCATGGAAGCAGTTAAGGTCCTGCTGGCATAGGTGGTCCTAGTCCGAGGTGACTTGTGTCGTCACAGGAAGGGGGAGAGCCACAGGCAGGCTCCCGGGGAGGAGGCCGTGTGAGGAGAGAGATGGGAGGAGAGCGCCACAAGTGAAGGCCCGGGAAGAGGCGAGGAAGGCCGTCCCTCCCCAGGCTTGCGAGGGGCACAGCCTTTCAATGCCCTGATTTCGGATTCTAGCTCCAGAGCTGTGAGACCACAGAGTCTCTGACAGAGCAGACCCTGGAACCTAAGACAGTGGGTAAAACGTGGGTGCCAACTCTCTCGGTTCAAACCCCGGCCTTTCCACTGTCGCCCGTGTATCCCTGGCAAGCCAATAGCCAATAAATCTCTCTGTGCCTCGATTTGTTCATCCATAAAACGAAGGTACCTATCTCCTACGTTTACGTTAACTAGGTGAGTTAATACAGGTGAATGGTTTAAAACAGTCCCTGAATCTTGAAAATGATGGATAAATGATCATTGTGGTTTATTATCACAGCCAACCAACACAAAGGGAAAGTACTGGGAGAAAAAGCTGGAAGAGTAGATGGGAAACAAATCGTGGACAGCCGCATTGTCCATGCTAAGGAGCACTGTCTTCGCCCTGGAGATCAGAGAGCAGCAAGCCCCAGCCCTCCCCATTTCAGGAAGTAAAAGTTCATTGGAAAGCAGCTTCCTTCAATCACGTGCACACTGTCTAGGCCTGACTGCTCTCGGACTGTAAGGCAAGGCTGAGTTGCTGCAATGCAATGGATCACATGGCCAGCAAAGTAAAAAGCAACTGACAACCCATATCTTTACAAAAGTTTACCAACCCCAATCATGTGGAAGGGGGTGGCATAGGGAAAAGGGTGAGCTGTAGGAGAGTAAAAGCTATGGGTAGAGTCGGATGGCCATTCCAAGGGTGAAGACTGAAGTTGATGAAATTGGCAAAGAAACCCGACTTCAGGAGCCTCAAAAGGGGAAGGGTCTGGTATGAAGGTGACAGAGGAAGAGACTGGGAGTCAATAAAGAAAGGCTCAAATAAAGGTTACAAACTTGCAAGCAACTGCCCAAATATGGCCTACAGAAAAGTTTTATTTATTCTACAAAGTTTGAACATTTTTAATTAGTTGCTGATATTTAAAATATAGAGATCCTACCAAGAAAACACGAATTTCTGGCTTCTTTTGAAAAATTAGAAGATGTGGCAAATGTTTGCTTTTAGTCCTGAATGGCCGAAACCCTCTCTGGCAGCCAAGTGGCTGCCGTGTTTACCTGGGTGTGTTATGTCCTCCACCACTTCCAATTGTGCCCCAACGGGGCCAACTTCATTCTTGTCAGTGGCTGGCCTGTTCCCATCAACATACTGAGGATTCAAGCATCCCTTATGCCACTTATGGCCAAACCTTCAGAGGCAGGGGGAAAAGCTGTTTTCTCTCCAAAGAGCTCTGATAGAAACAGTGGCTTCGAGGGAGAAACAGATTTCAGTAAAACGGGTGGGGGAGGAGCGAACCATGGGATGCAGTCGAGGTAGGAGGCCAGTTTATTCACAGAGGAACGGAGGTTTAAGATGGCAGAGGAGAGAAACGTTTAAAAGCAGTTGCAGGGCGCCAAGGCGGGGGGAAGGCCACAGCAGGGCAAAGTCACAGGGACACGAGTAGTCAGGGGTGTGTGCATTTTGGCTGATGATGAGGTTGACTTGGCCGAGAGCCAGGGATTTCCTCAAAGTCCTCACCTTTCTTCCTAGGGTCTCCGAATTGGCTGTGGGTAGGTTAGGGTCAGTGTGGGGTTAAGTTGTGTCTTTGTAGATGCAGCCTGCAAGTCTGAACGAGATCATTGGAACTAGCCTTAAGCTAAGCTGGTGTCAGGTTGAGTTCTCTCTCCGGGAAGCTGGGGAGGAAGGCCTGATTGGTTGGGTAAGAGAATGTCTGTGGTTGCTTCTAAGATCCTACGTTCTAATGTCTGTAGATATGGGAGATAAAAAAATATCATTAAAGGAATTGCAATCTCAGGATTCTGCTCTTCCTCCCTGCTGCTTAAAGAGTAGATGCCCCCTTTGGCTCACGGAGTGTCTTCATGGTCTTTGTCAATGGAAAAGCATTGCCTTAAATACCTGCAAGTATGTGTCTTCTCACACTTCTTATGTGGAGGTATCCTGGTCATTCATGTGTCTTCACTGTTTTTCTCTTAATTTTTCCCATTTTTCTATCTTTTCCTCTCAGAAGTCGTGTATCTGTTGAATAAAATAGAGACTATAGTGAAAGGGAAGATATTGTTAAAACCCTACTATTTGTTTTCCCTCCATATCATGGGAAACATTCCCTTAGTCTAACATAACTGAATATCCACTCCTGCTCTTCAGTGTTTGTCCCAGGAAATCCTACAAAGTCATATTTGTCTTCTGTTTGCTGTTCGGTGCTGTCATCAGGGATGCCACCACTCAGCCACAGCTGCTCCGCTGGGGAGGAATCACCCTTGAAGAGGAAGAAAAATCCAAGCCTACGGACTACTTAGTAGGCAAAAATCTTAAACTACATGCTTGAAATGAAAAGATGTTTTAATGTTTGCATTATTGGCTGAATATGATTCTTCATTCAACATGAAATATTTTACATTTCAGAAAGAAAACTGAAGCTGAAGAGAGTAAAGATGCAAATACCTAGGCTGACGACATTTGTTAAACACGTTCCCTTAAATTCTTCTCCAGGGAATTATCACTGGGGTAGGGAGTGAAGAGAGGACAGGCAGTATTGAAAATAATGGCTATAAATAAGAAAATTATAAACCATGGAGACCCCCTATTAATTAAGACAAAGAATATAAATACTGTCTTAATATTTATAGTGATACTACCCTTTTATACCAATATTCACTCTGGTCAATGCCCTGAGAAAAATCTACTTAAAATAGGTAAGTAAGAATCATGGAGGACATTTCAGAAGTTAGCAAAACACCACTTCCTTAAGTGCTTTCTAAAGTTGAGTTCCCACAAAGTCTTAAGAAAGGAGGAAGGAAAAGATGAGACAGGAAATACAAGTCCCTAATGACTTATCTTTTGACCCACTAATACAGGGAGAGGATGGGAAAGCATACAGCAGAGATCAGGGTTAAATCATCATAGCTCAAACTTCTGCTGGAATTAGAAGTTCTTGACTTAATGGGAAAAGGGAAGTTGTCAGTTTATATTTAGTCATCTTGAGACTTAAACAGCCTAGCAATCTAGAATTTGTTTCTCTCTTGTTCTTTTCTTTTCCACCTCTTCCTGCTCGCTTGCTTTGTTTTAGATGAATAAACTCATGATCTTTTAAAATAGTTTGGATGACCCTTATTCTTTTCTAGGCACAGAAGCCATGTCCCACTGGTAAAGAGTGGCTGCAATTCTCCCTCTCTTTAAATTGTCAAGGAAAGAAGTCTTCTCTACGATGCAAAATTTACTTTCTCTGTCGTATCACTTAAGGCAAAAATTGTCTAGGTGCTCTGCATGTCACTGTCCCTTTAAACATGAGAACCTTGAGAGAGAAAACAAGCACTTATTTTCTCCACTGCGCGCAGAGGTCAAGATCCAATGGTGTGTCACAATCTGCTGTGAGCTCTGTTGAAAGTAATTTGCTACTATTTATAGATCAAAGTTTGCAAATGATTTACTTTTGTTGGAAGACGGAGAGAAGTCAAGGGCATCCCGAAATGTCGCTCCCTCGGCCGTATTCCGAGAGCCTTTCCTGAGGGGGAGAGAGGGGAGACCTTCCCACCGTGGCTTTCGGAGGTAAGGAGGCTGGAACCACCTCAGAAGACTGTGCGCAGACGACGAAATGCCCCGTGGATGGAAAGCCAGGTGCCTGCCGAAAGTTAAACTGTAAAACTACAAGGGAGGTGTGATCTGAGAATCGCAAAGTCATTCCTGAGAGACTCACAGGCCAGAATAATTTTTAACTGAAGACTGAAATATCTGAAGAAAACACGTGATCCCCAGACACAGCGTAAAAGAGAGACAGTGTGACAACGCGACACACGTCTGAGAGGAATAGGTAGACGTTTCTCCTGGGGGTTCAGTCATGCCCCCCACATGTGTCAGTCTTGTTCTGCATTCCTGTGGGGTGGGCCCATCTGAGAACAGGACCTTCGAGGGTGTTATTCTTAAGGTGTGGGCTCCTTTGTGAATAGGATGTTCAAAAGATGTTATTTAGATGAGGCCAAATTGAATCAGGGTGGGCTTTGGAAGGCAGAAGAAATTCGGGAGCTGCCAGAGAAAGAGGAAGCCAGAGCACAAGGCAAAACCGCCACTTGACAGAGGCCAAGATGCAAACCAAGGAACCCCTAGGACTGCAGCTGGCCAACACCACAAATCGTGTCGAAGCCTTGATGCAGGGCTCCCAGCCTCCAAAACTGTAGACGGATTTCTGCTGTTGAAGCCAACCCACCCTGTGGTACCAGATGCAGCAGCCCTGGCAGACAAGGACCGTGGGAAGTGTGTGGGGCCGTGGCCAGGCCATCCCGGGCCTGTCTGTGGGGCCGAGCACACCAGGATGAGGCCAGCAGGCAACCGAAAGGTGCAGAGTCCTCAGTTCTCCTCGGTGTGTTTAGAGAGTGCCTTTCTGAGTCCTAATTGTTTTTGTATATATATATATATTTTTTTTCTTTCAGAGTGCAAGTGCCCAGGATTTTTGACATTTATATTTTTATTATAAAGTAATAAATTTGCATTCTGGTTTCATGAGCAACTGACGAGTGTTGATCGTCTATTTTGTCCCAGCACCTATGCTGGGCACTGGGTTGTCAGACGTAGTTGAGGGACGGTTCACTCCTCAAGGAACGTCCCTGTGAAGTTAACAAACGTGAGCCTGATAGATGCTCGCTGCGCTCAGAAAACCGTGTTTATGAGCCTACAAAGCTGAGGAGCGGAACTTGGACTGTGGTGAATCCGTCACGTTAGAGAACAGCCTATGAAATCTCACCATGAGCAGCCGTCTCACCCCAATTGGGAAAAAAAATCCCTACATCCCAATTCTTTGTGTTTATGTAAGGTCTTATCCATCATGGAAAGTCATTGTTGCTGAGTGAAAAATCAGATGACCTGAGTTTGCTATGTTTTAGCTCTAAAGGTTGTAAATAGGTTAACTAAGATCTTTGGAACTTGGTTTTCTCACCTTTAAGAGAAGGAGGATGATTTGTCCTTTCTCCTTCTCCCGGAGGTTGGGAGGACAGTGAGAAGAGGGCAGGGCAGGGAGCGGCCGTCTCTTCTGTAGCTGCGGGTGCCAGGGACTTGGTTCGATGATCCTCTTCTCTCCTTAAGCCTCTCAGCAGCCCTTAGGGAGTGTTCCTTGAAAATTGGCTTTCTCTAGACTAGATCATCTGGGGACAGGGCTAGGATTTGAATATCTGCCCGTCTGTCTCGGAATCTCAGGCTCTCCCTCACTTCTTCCCTGACAATCTGTGCTCAGGGATGTTGAAAAGCAGATGTGTCCTCAGGGCCAGCTACACCCGGACCCACGTCTCAGAGCGACGGTTCCCCAACTCCTTCCTGTGCTCCTTTACGCAAGGCAGGGTTTATTTCTGGAAGTTCTTGCCCGTTCCTCGAGTCCCCAGGCCCTGCTAGGCAAGGCTCATCTGTCCTTCCCGTGAAATCTTCTGCCATGTCTCTCCCATTCCACTCTTACAGACATTTAATACCGGATTTTTTCAGTTATTATTTCACATGTGTCTTATTTCCTCAGCTAGATTTGTATTTCCTTTGGGTAAAGGAAACATCTCTGTACTCCTCAAAGATTCCAACACAATGCCTTCAAAAACATAGGTTTTCAGTGTGTTTTAGGTTGATAGATTTATAAAATATTTTAAGACAATGACCAAAAAGGTGGTTATGAAAAAGATGTTCTAATTCATCTATTTTGAAAAAAACATAAAACATTTATTTCCATCTATGTTTTGGGTAAAAAATGTATTCCACTTTTATTATCCTTTTCTCATACTGAAAATGTTGTAACATGATGAAAATAAAAAAGTATGTTATTACCTGCACATAACCACTGTTACTATTTTTTGTGTATATCTCCCTATTTTTCTATAAAAAAATAATATTTATAATACTTGAATGAAAATAAAAACTTGAATGACAAGAAATTCTACTTCATTATATGTTTTTGTACTTACAATCTGTAGAGAAAATCTTCCCATATTTTCATATATTTTTTATTACATCATTTTAAGATAAAAATATACCAAGTGTTCATTATTTTATTTCTTACTTACTAATTTGTTTCATATATATGATTGTGAGTTCACTGATTGAGCTCATTGCTATAGAAAACTTTTCCCTTTCTATTTTCTCAATGGTCATTGTGTTGCTTCCTCTCTGAACTGTATAGTTAATGGGGAAAGATATATTTCTTCTTCCTCAAACCCTGCTCCTGCCCACAATTTTTCCTCCAGGAACATTCACTACACATGCATACAAAATGAAAGTATTGCAAATGCAGTCTCATTTTTCTAGGATATCTGCCTGAAACCACTCTAGTGACAAGGCATGTGTTCCTGAAATAAATACTCACATGTCAGAACTAGTAGGGCTCACCCTTGACTTGATCAGATTGGGGTTACATTAAACTTCATTTCTGATGACTTTTTAAAAATGTATTCATTCAACAAATATTTACGGCTGACCCCAGCCATGCCAGGTTCTTCTCTATATACCTGGGATGCAGAGCAAAGCAGTTGGCAATTCCTGCTCTCTTGCTCTAGCAAGGGGAGAAAATGAGAAAGTTAAAAGATAACACTGTAATAAATTATATGGTAAATAGGCATGCAATCAGTTCCACAGGAAAAAAAAAGGGAGAGAATAAGTAGAGCCAGATAAGTGGGTTGGGAAGGTCCGAGGGGGTGAGGGGGACACTATTTTGAATAAACAGGTAACACACAGCATGGCAGAAAATTCGGGTCATTTAGGTAAAATGTGGACACAATAAAAACATTCAAATAATGGTGAAATGTGTGGAATTACAGGAAGTTCCCTTCCCAACCCTCCTTCCAGGTGTGCTCCCCATTCCCGCAGCCACCGGTGACTGCAGGTCCTGCCAAAGCTAGCCTGTGTATAAAGACAGTCGAGCCCCATTGTTTTTAGAGTCTGTGTTCCCCAATTTGCCTACCCGCTAAAATTAATATTTGTCATCCCCCAAATCAA
>PVKY010015308.1:0-10233 GCA_004027775.1 Bradypus variegatus | reverse complement strand
GTTCAAGTCTTCAAGCCTCTGATAAAAGAGTTTTCTCTTCTTTCCAAAAGAACTTCCAGAAGGGATTGTCTGTTCTGGTCTCTTCTTGGACCCACATGGGAATACTTACAGCACAGGAGTTGTTGGCAACCTCATTTGACCACAGACCTAACACTACAGAAGACAATGAGACAAGAAACACAACCTTAATGACATCACCAAGTTGTTGAGTCATCCAGCCCTGAAGGCTGTCTTTTCAGTGGACTTTCTAGCTGGACGGGTCAATAAATCTTTATTGGCTATGCTAGTTAGAGTGGATTTTCTTCTGCTTTCAACAAAAAGCATCATAACTGATAACTTATCCTCCACTCTCTACCCCCAAACACAGGCAATTATTCACCAGATTCTGTTAATTCTATCCCCTAATAATGTGTGATTGCTCTCCATTCTGTCTCCTGACACTGCCAGTGCCTTAGTTCAGGGTCTCTTCATTTTTTTTTCTTTCTGTAATATATAACAGGCTCCAGTCACGCCACACTCCACAGAGTGACCTTTCTAAAACATATTTACTATCCATTTTTATCTGCTTTTAACCCAGGTATTGTTCTCCATTGCTTCCAGTAAAAATGTTCGTGTTCCTTAGCATATTGTACAAGATTCTTTATGATCTGCACTCTTCCCCTAACTTTTCAGTGTCTCCTTTTGTTATTCCCCCCAACTCCCACCATTCTACCACCAGAAATGCTGAACTATTAGCTGCAACAAAATACACTTTGGTTTCATGCCTCTGGGACTTTGCACTTCCCACTCCCCAGCTTGGAATGTTCTCACCCACTTCTCTCCCCACCACCTCCCCTACCAAAATTCACAAACATTTTTACTCCTAGTCATCCTCAAGTCCAAATGTTCTTTGAAGCACTTCCTGACCATGGTATAGTCTGGGGTAATTTTGTATACAAAGCACCTGGTGCACTTGCCTATTATAGTGCTTGTCACACTGAGTCTGTATGCACATTGAAACCAAGGAATGTTTCTTTTATTTTCTCATATGTCTACTTCTGGGGCCTAATAAAGAACCTGGGATATAGCAGATGCTCAATTAAGTAATTTGCAAATGAGTGAATAATTAGATGATCTGTAGAAATAAACATTTCTGATCTTCATACTCTATTTGAGACTTGCCCTGCTCTAAATTTGTTTCTAATTTCTAAGCATTGCTCTTTTGTTCCAGGGTGTGGGGGTTTAGGAAGGAAACAAAACAGCTTGGGACTGGTTGCTCTTAGCCCTCTGGAGATCCAGTTATGTGTCCTGTCTTTCACCATAGAACTTGACTGCCTATTCGTACCTGGGTGCCCAGTATGGTTGCAGACTTAGCTGACCAGTCCAGCAACATACTCATACCTTGATTCAGACTTCTTTTATTGCCAAATGAAAGTTTGTCAATATAAATATGGTAGCCAAATTTTCAACTTTCCACTTAACTTTGAACTTACAGGTAGTTTACAAGATTTGTATTTCATAAAAATTGTAGGCCTAAAACGAACCAATTTGGTTTATTTTACACTAATCAAATAAAATATAGTGATCTTAACCCTGAACTTTACCTTTGCTGTCCTTAAAATATAGATGTGACTAGTTGAAGAAATCATGGGATTCTGATAGTGGTAATGTTAAATTACTGAAAGCAACTACATTTCTACAAATTTTTAGGTAAAGAATTTTGAATTTAAGACAGACAGGATTTGTTTGAGGGAACCCAGGAGAGAGGCATTTGTGCTTCAGAAAGACTTTAATACCAGGAGGAAGTTAGGTTTCACTGGACACTTTAGAATGGTGAGGTAAGGAGTTGGGGGTGGAGCGAAGTGGGATGGACTGCCTAAGGACCGGATCCCCAACAGTACAATAACACAAGACGGGCTTTGTTTAGTCAACAGCAACGCTGAACGTGCTCTCTTCGTTACTGTGTCGGTGATCATGGTAACGAGAGCCCCCACCCCGCCGAGACTCTCTTCCGAGCATGCGCAGTGCCGAGCGAGCCCGGAAGGGTCCGCAACAACAATGTACTGTATCCTTTTTTTCTTCAGTCAGAGAACTACAACTCCCAAGAGCCATCTCAGCTTCGCGTCACCGCCTCCCGCTGTGGCCCTACCTTGTTCCCTCCCTCGGTCCCGCCCTCTCGCTAGTCCCCTCCCCTCCTTCCCAGTGTGTGTCAGTGACCCGGAGGCGGTGTGAGGCGGAGGGGACCGTCGGGGGGCGCCGCCGCCGCCGCCGCCTCCGTCAGCACCATTCCTGCCGCGCGATCGGATTTGTCTCGAGCCCTCCGGGTGCGCACCACAAAGCGAGCTCCGCGCTTCTCCCTCCGCCCGCGGCCCCTCAGCGCTCGGCGCCGTGGTCTACTTCCCCTTGCCGAGCTTGGCTGGCTGGCGAGGAAGGCGGCGGTGGAGGCACAACGGGCTGTCTCCTCGCGCTCCACACACACACGTATACACACACTTCACCCCCTCGATCCGGATCTCGGGGGCCGTACTGGGATTCCGGCCACCAAAATTGTCCGGTGAGTGTGGCGGCGGCGGCTGGAGGGAACGCGGGGGGCCCGGGGGTGGGGTGGGGGGTGCGGGAAGGGCGGGCGCGCAACTTCCTCGGCAGCTTCCTCGGGCGGCCGGCTGGCTCTCCCCGCCCGCCGCGCGCCCCTGTGCGGGGAGGCAGCCGGGAGCGGAGTTCGCGGCGCCTACATCCCGCGCTCTTGCCGGAGGAAGAGCCTTTGTCAGGAGCCGGTCCGGCGCGCCCTCCCCCACCGCCTGGGAGCGGGGCGCGCGGCGGCCAACTCCGAGTCCCCGCGCCCCCGGCCGCGCTCTCCTGCTGCCTGAGGGGAGCTGTGCGGGCGCCCTGGAGGAAAAGAGAAATGAAAGAGAAACAAAGGGGGCGATGGGTTTTTCTTTTGTTTGTGCGAATCTGATAACTTCTTTCCCCTCCCTTACATAACGCTGCTTCCAAGTTAGTCATTCTTTTTATTGTTATGATGACTGTCCTCATCTCTGCGCGTCTTTCGCATCCCCTTTCATCTTTGGATCTCAGCGCATTTTTAAAACACTAATTAATTACACCTCCGGGGTCCTTACGAAGCAGGTTAATAACCGTTTCCTTAAGTGGGTAAACTGAGGTTCGGAAGAGCTATAATTGATGAATACGTTTGATCTTCTACCGCACCTGGTGTCTGAGGATCTGAAAACATTTATGAGTAATAACTCGTTCTCGAATGCCCCGTGGAGAAGTTAAGGATGCTCATTTTACTTACAGGATAACTGAAGTCTAAAGGAAGCCTGGGTAATTGTTAGGTAGTTCATTCAATAATTCTTCTTACATAGTGTCTTGAATCTTAAAACCTCAAAGGACTTCTTGAAAAATTCTCCGACTTGGAAAATCTTAAATTCGCCTCACCATCTACTTTTATTTTTATACGTGCAGGAGTCTTGTGAGGCAAGAGAGATGATGCAGGAGGCAGAGATCTTTAAGTGATCATTTAACAGGTTTTACTCACTTCACACAAGGAAATGTCTTGATGTTTACAGCACCTACAACCTTCCATAGTTTAGTCATCAGAGTATGCCAACAAATAATATTGAACTCCTTATGGATAAAATGCTGTTGTGCTGAAGACTTAAGTTTTAAGTAGAAGGAAAGGTCATCTGTTCGTTTTGGTTGGAAGGGTGTTTACTTTTCCTTACTTGCAAGATGCTATTTTGTATTCTTTTCATAGCAGGCGATCTTTTGTCTCAGAATTGGCTTTGTGTTTTTCTGTATTGAATATGTATTACTATTATAACTGAGGAGAAATGTTCAGTGTTTTATTATTATTATTCAGTTTTCATAGTATTGTGAATTTAAATTTTTAAATTGTGGAGAAGGTTCAGTTGTTTCAGCGCTGTTTCAGTTCACGGTATGTTTTGTTTATAGCTTACAGAGAAAATGTTTTCTCAGAGCAATCAGATTTGCATCCTTCAAAGCATTGTCATTATACAAAGACGGCATATGAATTCTGTATACTTTTTACTCAAGCCAACAACTCTTATGGAGTAAAATAATTAACTCTGAGGGCAAGTTTGTTTTAGAAGCTGAACTGGTGGGGGCAGTTTTTTTTTTTTCCCCCAATATTCAGTATTTAATAAATATTCAGTATTTAATACCTTTAATACTGGAAGGTATTAAAAACTACGAATTAAGCATCATTTCTGCTAGTTATTTCCTGAGGTGACTAATGATCAGAACGCTGTAGTAACAGTACTTTCATATATCCTAAGTTCTTCTTAAATTTAATTCCGTGTTGCATAGTTGCCCCCAGATTTTAGATTCTGGTGGTTGCATCAGAAAATGAAAAGGAGAAAATTTGCTATTTTAATATTTTTTCCCCAAGCCTCTATCTTGTTCCCTTTCTCTAGTATGTTAAAAGAGTTGGAAAATAGAACAGTTAAAAGTGTGAAAAGTTGCATATAGTGAAGTGATTATAATGCCTGGTGTAATAAGTTTACAGCAAACTGTCACCTTTATTTTTAGTGTGATAGAAGTATTGTAATGTAATAGTAATGGTTTTTATTGATTTGAAAAAAGTAAGCTGGAAATTGTGCCTTAGCAGCAGATTTTTTGGAGGGGGTGGTGATCTATTCTCTCTTTAAAACTGGCAGTTGAGTAACCTTGTAGTTGGTTATGTTGAAATGTTTCTCTAGCGTTTACAAACCAGATTTACCAGGGGCATTTGAATTTTTAAGGAAGCTTCTAACACTGTCTTTTCTCACTCACTATAGAGTCCAAAGGCAGGAGTTGGTGCTGACTGATAAAGTCTGGCATTACAACTTTCCTAATTTCTTTGTGACCTCTTAAAAGAAATGACTGAAAAGTACTTGTTGGGTTACTGGGTCTGGTACTGCTGAATGCTCCTGATGCAGGTTTCAAGGGGAAGCCTAAGTATATTTCCATTTGAGTAGTTCCAGTTTCCTTTCAGGCTGTCAAAAAACTACTTTTATATTAAGAGTTTGTCATTTCAGAACACAGTTTACTGTGGTTGTCCAGCAAGTCAGGTGCTAAGGACAACAGTAGTTCTACTTTGTGAACGAATGTCAGTCAGAAGTTTCTGTAGCTGATAAAGATTTTAAACCAAAAAACTAAGAATTGAAAA
This sequence comes from Bradypus variegatus, assembly GCA_004027775.1. Classification (NCBI taxonomy): domain Eukaryota; kingdom Metazoa; phylum Chordata; class Mammalia; order Pilosa; family Bradypodidae; genus Bradypus; species Bradypus variegatus. Next base: position 5,084 of record PVKY010015308.1, on the reverse strand, counting down.
CTATCTTTCGAACATACATTGCATACATCTTACCATGGCACATAAATCTAGATCTAATCTAATATTAAGTCAGAAAGGCTTATATGGATTATTTTATTACATATATTTAACTGTATATAATACATTAAAATGTCCCTATGACAAATATATGATGGTGCTGAGATTATCCTAGGAGTTTCTTTGGAAAAATTGTTATTCCAAAAGATGTATTTATGTCTTTTAATCAAAAACAAATAAAAAGATAAGAGCCAGAGAAAGAAGGAAGAAAATCAACAAAGTGATGAAAATCTGATGATGTTTTTAAAGAGTACAAAATTAAAGATTCTTGGCAGCATTTATGTGTAAGGGATGGAATTCTAGCTTAAGTCTATAAACAGTAAATTCCTCTTAGCACTTTCTGTTTATAGATTTCTAGCCATCTTTTCCAGATCCCCTCTAAATATATCACAGAGGAGAAGTAAATACAAGTCATTCTTTCAAGGGATTTGGGTTTGGGGGGATTTATTTATTTATTTATTATACCTGTGGTGGTGATGGTGGGGGCAGTTTTTTTTTTTTTTTTTTTTTTTTCAATGTTAACCTCTACCAGAAAACTAGTCCTGGACTAATGTGTGGGAGCCTCAAGACAAATATTGGCCACTGGAAGATTTGGATATGATTTCAAGTTCTGCCACTAGCTTTTCTTGTTGTCTCGAATAGATAACTTACTTCAATATTTTTCCTTGCATAGGCTGAAAATAGTTGCCTAATATTCTATGCTTATTAGGTCCTAAATCATTTTTTGCTGTTGTTGCTTAATGACATACATTGTATGCTTTCAACATACAAGGTGCATTGAAATGTTTAGAGATAAAAGGACACTTCTTTTTTTGTTTTGTTTTGTTTTGTGGGAGGCTAAAGCAGGGATAGCAAGTAGATTTCACCGTGGGTGCCAAATCTGATTGCTTGCTGGGTGTCTGTCTGGAGTACTATGTTTAGAAAATTGGGAGGCCTAGTTCAGAATCAGCAGAAAAGTGCTATGATTAACTATTTTTTGCCATTTGTTAGTTTTCCAGTGGGCTTTTGGCATGGTGCCAAATATTCATTCTGTTTTTATTAGGTCTTTTTATGTATCAGGCATTAGGCTAGGTGCTAATATCACACAGACTGAAATCTCTGCCTTCGTGGTGCTTACATTCTAACAACAAAACGCAGACAATAAACTAGGTAAGTAAAATATTTCTTGTATTAAGGACAAATAACCTGTTTGTTCATGTAAGAAATAATAAGGGGGGGGTGTGATTAAAAGAGACTTAAGAGATATATCAGCCAAATGCAGTGTACAGACCTTAGTTAGACCTGATTTGAGCAAACTAACTGTAAAAAGACATTTGTAATAAAATTGGGGAAATTTGGATATTGATTGGATGTTTGATGAAAAGGAATTACAGTTTTTTAGGTGTGATAATGAATTATGGTTTTTTAAAAAGTTCTTATCTTGTAGAGATGTATAATGAACTTATTAAGATGAAATGATACAACTAAACGAATTTGGAGTGAAGAGGAGTATAGATGAAATAAGATTGGCCATATAGAGAAAATTGTTGAGGGATACATGGGGTTTCATTACATTCTCTCTACTTTTGTGTATGTTTGAGGTTTTCCATAATAAACAGTTTTACACACACACACAAGAAAATAAAGCAGGGAAGAGGAAGAGGGAATATGTGGGATGCGGGTATGGATTAGGAGGAGAGTGCAGTTTTGAAGGGTAGGCATAAAAGACGTCATTGAGAAGGGGATAGATAGTTGATAGGAGTCGAGGGAGCAAATGTTGCAGATAATATTGGAGCAGAAGATGCCCACCAGAGGCAACAGCCAGTACAGTGGGCCTGATGTGGAATCATGCCTAGAATGCAAAACTGCAAGAAGACCAGTGTAGCTGGATTAGAGTGAATGAGAAAGTAGCAGGAGACAAAGTCAGAAGAGTAAAGGAAGGTCGAGGAGACCAGATAGTGTGAGACCTCGTTGTCCATCCTTCTTTAAAGTAAGGATATTTATTTTATACACTTATCTAAAATAACTGTTCTACTTTAGAGCAGTCACCCTAGAAGCTATACACTTATTCTAACAACACTAGCATTACTCAGAATATTTTTGGATCTTCTTTTTTTTTAAATTGCCTTCTAAGTGGGATTAAGAACCGCACATGAAAATAACTAATTATATTTGCTCCTTGTTTTCAAGGGAAAAGGAGGTAATAGCTACATGATATCTCATTTTATTTATCAGATATGACTCAGAATTTTGACAGAAACTAGGAAATAACTTAAGGATACTTCTAAAAATCAGATCCACCCATGCACTAAAGAGGATTTTTAATAATGTTCTGGGCAACTGTAACATCTTTTGGAATAAGGGATTGTAGAAAATTGGCTTTCATCCAAATGTTTGAAAGTTACAAAAACCTCATAAATAAGGATCTTTTTAATTTTTTTATCTTCTACTTATAGGACAGTATACATGTAGAGATAACTAGTTTTAAATGATTAGTACACTACTTCATTCCAACCTGAAAAAAGTAGACTTGTTTCAATGATTTTTTCTTTACTAGTAACATTGAGTAAAGATAACCATTCTTTTATCTAGTTAGTTATGTGTAATGGTGGTGGGGGGGCACAATGTTTCTTTTGTATTTTAACCAATAATATGTAGAATTTAATGAGATTTAGTAGAGTTTGTGAACTTTTATTATACAATAATATTATACAATAATATAACTTTATAAGGAATACTTTAACAAAGCTTCCTATTTTAAACTTTTTTAGTAAATTGTTTGGAATCTAGTTCTTTAATTCACTCAGTTTTTGTCCTTTTGATATAGATATAGCCAGCCCCTTTTTTCATATACTGCACATACTATCAGGATGAGCTGCTAGACTGTGCTTTCACTAGCTCATTAGCATGGAACACAGAACCCATGTTTAATTCCTGAGATTTCCATTAATTCTGAAAGTCTTTAACAAACTATCTTTGATTCATCTATAAAATTAAAATGACAGTAGTTTTTCATAAAGGACTTTGAAATTCTGTTATGATGGTGACCATACTGAAGTATGGTTTATTTTAGAAATAGTTTTCAGTCTGTTGATTTGAGTTGGTGGTAGGATTATGAATGTTTTTCATATCCATTCTTGTGGAATAAACAAATAACTTAGGATGGAGGAAGAAGAGAAAAAGGAGAATGGGAGAGAGCAAAAAGAAGGAAGGAAAGAAAAAACTGGCTCTTACAAAATAGTAAACATGACCATGCTACTTCTTATATCCATGATACATGATCTACTTAATTAAAACTAGGATAGGTCTATATTCTATTTAAGTATCCATAACCTAATGAGCTAAGAGGCAAAATTATAAATTAAGTAGAAAATAGTAATAATAATACAGCTTCCACTTAAAGAAAAGAAGTTGCTTTGCAAAAGGGACATCTTATGTTTCATGTTGTCTAAACATTATGACCAAGATAAAGCCTATACTTAATTTTGGAATTAATAACAATAATGATTATAACAATAATTGATAATTATTTGAAAGTTCAATCTGTTGCTTAATCTCTGTAGATTTTTGCAGCGTAGGTTTCCAGTTCATTCTTTGAGCTTGCGCATTGCAAGATACTGATAATTCATGTTTCTGCTTCTCTCATTTTGAATCTCTTCATCAGTCTGGCTGCTGTCCTCTTTATTGTTCATCACCAGCTTTAGTCATGTCCTGTGCTCTTCCACAGTGTTTTCTGTTTCTCTGCCATTTCTTATATTTATAAAGTGGACTTGGAATGAATTAGGGCCTTAAAGAAGTGACAATGTAGATGTCAGGTGCTCCACTTAACTTTTCTACTTGTGTCTTACCCACTATCTTCTCTTTATCTTTCCTTGCCTAGGTGTGTCTTCTGGTAAAGATGCTGTAGTCTATCAACTAGGCCCTAAGAGGTAACTATTTGACCTATAAGATACAATAATTTTTAACTCTATAATGTAGGAAACTGTAATAAACTCCAGTAATAAGGTTTGAAAGCCTTATGAGTTAATTGTGCTTGCATCCAAAATTTATACCTAAGCGAGCCAAGTGTTATTAAAATAATAGCCTCCATAATTTCAGTACTTGGTGTTCATTGTTTTCTTTTCAGAAATTGTCAGATAGTTGGGACTTCATCATTACTGTAATAATAGTTAATCAAAAGCAGTGAATCTTGGGGAAAAATGTCTCTGGACTTCTCTTGCGCTTCTTTTTGACAGTCAAGAAGAAAGGATTAAAAAGATGTAACGTCGTAAAGAAAGTATATAACTTCTTTCTTCTATAGGAATGAGTTATGACGTGATTGGCCCTGATTTTTTGCTAGTTGGTAGTTGCTCACTGAAGTTAACATATCAGTTGATTTAATCTTTTGAAGGTGCAGTTAAGTTTAATTTCATTTTTTAACAAGAAGTGAAAACAATTGGAGGTGCTTTGTTGGTTCTTCAAAACCTTAGTGCTGTATTCCTGGTTCTTGGCAGATATTACCACAGTACTTCATGTTGTTCTGGGTTTATGCCAGATTTGATGAACTGCATGTACTGGAAGCACTAAACGCTGATTTTATAAAATTTTAGACTACAGTTAACATTATGGATTTTTCTTTGAATTGTTTCTCACTGCATACTTTAAGGACCAAAACATTCAAATTACAAAACGAGTTAAGTTTATCATTCATGAGAAAATATATGTGTCTTTTGTAAAGTAGTGGCTGTATTTAATTAGAAACCACAGTCCTATAGGCAGACTTTCATGACTTGAGAGCTTCTTAGATTTACTTATTGCATTACAATAATTTTCATTTAAAAGAGAGTGATACTGTGGAGTTGAGAGGTCACTCTGGTGGACATTCTTATGCACTATATAGATAACACCTCTTAGGTTTTAATGTGTTGCAATGGCTAGAAGTAAATACCTGAAACTACTAAACTCCAACCCAGCAGTCTGGACTCCTGAAGATGATTATATAATAATGTAGATTACAAGGGGTGATAGTGTGATTGTGAAAACCTTGTAGATCCCATCCCCTTTATGTG
>PVKY010015307.1:0-10235 GCA_004027775.1 Bradypus variegatus | reverse complement strand
TTGTACTTCTTGAATCTCTAATTTTCTGTCTTTTATAAGAGTTGGGAAATTTTCAGTGAATATGTCTTCTATTATTCCTTCTGCCCCCTTTCCCCTCTCTTCTCCTTCTGGAATACCCATAACACGTATATTTGTACATTTCATGTTGTCACTCAGCTCCCTAAGACCCTGCTCATATTTTTCCATTTTTTTTACCATCGGTTCTTTTGCGTGCATGAATTCGAATGACCTGTCTTCCAGTTCACTGGTCCTTTCCTCTGCCTGTTCAAATCTACTGTTGTGTCCTTCCATTGTGTTTTTCATCGCCTCCATTGTGGCCTTCATTCCCATGTGTTCTGCCATTTGTTTTTTTAAGTTTATGAATTCTTCTTTATGGTCATCCAGTGTCTTCTTTATATCCTTCAGCTCTTTTGCTAGATCTTCCTTATCCTCCTTCATTTTACTGAATTTATTTTGTATTAGTTGCCTGAACTCCTGTATCTCATTTGAGCTATTAGTTTGTTCCTTTGGCTGGTCCATATTTTCATTTTTCCTGGTATGGCTTGTTATCTTAAGTTGTCTAGGCATCTGATTTTCTTGATTAGTTTATTTTGGAGCTTGTTTTCTATCTTTTACCTAGGGGTTTTCTTGTTGGTTAGCTTTGTTCTCCAGTCTCTGTTATTCAATTCAACTTATTCTAGACCTCTAACTTAGGTTCTATTTAGTAACTTAGGTTCTATTTAGTTGATCCAAATTTTTCCCCTCCTGTTTTTTCTGTTTCTTGCTCTGCTCTATGTAGCCTTTTTGTGAATGGGTCTCCTCAGATATGGTCGACCCTAGTCAGATTTTCCCAGTCTAGTGAGGCCCGGGTCTCACTGGGAGTGTATGGAGTTTTCAATGTTCGCTGCGATCTCGGTTTTTTCTCCAATTCCAAACTTGCATGCGATGTTTGGCTGGTTACTGGACACCCCGAAAACTCTGTTTCATATAGTTCTTGGGTAGTTGCCAGCTGCTCTGGGCTCCATCCCTGGCGGCAGCGGCTCCTCCGCGGGGCTCCAGCACCGCTGGTGGTGGGGGCCTGGTGGCGGCGGCGACCGCCCTAAAGCCCTGGGGGCACTGGGGCGGCGAGCGCCCACTCACCTCTGGTGCACGGGCTCAGGTCCTGGTGTAGGCGGCAGTGGCCTCTCCTCCACGGGGCTCCAGCAGTGCAGGCAGTGCAGGCCTGGTGGCGGCGGCGACCACCCGAAATCCTCGGGGGCGCTGGGGCAGCGAGCGCCCACTCACCTCCGGCACCACAGGCTCAGGTCCCGGTACACGCGGCGGCGGCGGCTCCTCCACGGGGCTCCAGAGGCGCAGGTGGTGCGGGCCTGGTGGCGGCGGCCTTGAAGCCCGGGCAGGCCCCGCCCGAAGCCTCGGCCTCCCCGGGCGTCCGCCGCCCACTCCACTCGCTCCACTGTGCGGTCCCATGGGCTGCCAGGCGCCCGTCTCCTTCCTGTTCCTAAGTGCGCGAGGCTGCTCCGGCGGGGGCGGCGGGGCGGGGAGGGGAGGCGGCGGAGGTGCTGCGGCTGCGGCTCCGGCCGGCGGCTCCGAGGCCTGTCATCCGTCCCTTAGCGGTGTAAAGCTCCCGGTTGTGAAATGCTCCCGCAGCGCCTGTTGTTTTGTTTTTAATGGGGATGTAAAAGGAACATTTTGTTAATGCCCAAGTAAGGAAACAGACAACATATTTTATTCCATAAGTCTCTAAAATGTGCCAGTAATAAAAAAAAAAAGTCTCAATTGTTTGTTCACAAGAGATTTATAAAGGTCTTCAAAGGAGAACTCATTTCAGAATCATTCCTATGAGTGTAAAGAAGGTCATAAAGGTTTTTTGTTGATTTTACTGAGTTTTCATTAATCATGTGTTTCTACTAATTTCTAGTTTGCAGTGCTGTGAAGTTGATTCCTGATTTACTTTGAGGGACTAGTTATATTTTAGAAAATTGTGAATGAGACAAATGATGAAATGTGTAATTAAAAGAGAAATAACATACTTTGCAGGGAATATTATATGTAGTAAACTTGTTTGGTACACAAGGATTTAAACAACTTTCTTTTCCCCCAGTCATTAATGTTAGAATTTGGTTTTCTGACCACACAGGCTCAAAGGTATTGTGCTGTCATTGGTCCTGAAAAAAATCAGCATGGTCTGTTACCCAGTTGTACACACCAAATAGCTTATTGCTCACTAATGCAATTTGTTCAAGCAGTAGCATTAGAGATGACATAGTTGCACAGATTTTTTTATATCTGCTTTCATAGAGCCACTCAGGCATCATTTCTTTCCAAGCTTCAATTATGTACAGAACTGAAGGTGTACCAAAGCTTAGCACAGAGAGTCAAATGCATTATAAAGACACAACACTTAAGTGTATGTAGCAGCAAATCTGTATCAGGAAGCCAATATTCTGAAAGTCAACAAAATTATCTGCCCTGTGGACTCTGACACCTGTTTAAGATATCAAAAGTAGAGAGGTTATGGTTGTTCTTTTGTAGCTTTTGAGGCAAGAGGTCTTTAGTTCTCTTAGCTCTAAGTTTCTCAGTGCAACTCAACAATATATGTTCACTTAGCTTGGAGGTGGTTAAAAAAAATGAGGAAAAATCAGCTGTATCAAGATAAGTATAGTGAAGCACATCAGTGATTCTTGCTACAGAGAGTTTGTGAAAGCCAACATAGTAGTTATAAAGTGAAAGAAAGTGAGAAGTACTGGAAAGGTTGTAGACTAGAAGATCAGAACCATGTATAATTGTTCTTATTGTATTATTTTCACTCATATACAGTTCTTAGAATTATAAATAGATGATCTTAATCACCAAAGTTGACTTCCACCTGTGTTACTTCATGGAAGAATAATGAAAATAATTAAGAAGTTTGATTAGCAATTCAGTTAATAGTTACATTACTATATTACTCTTTATATTTCAATTCAGTAATCCAACAAGTAATTATTGAGCACCTATTCTGTTCCAGGAACTATACTGGGAACTGAAAATACAATTGTTGAACTTGTGGTCTAGCTAAAGAGGCAGAATTAAATATGATTCCATGTGCTGCAATAAATGAAAGGGGAAAGGCAGAGTGCTGTTTAAATTTTATTTTGCAAATTTTGAAATTAAAAAAATAGAATAGAGTATTAATTCAATAGGTGCTCTTTGTCCAGCTTCAGTAGTTATTAGTGTGTGGCAAATTGTTTTGTTTATATCCCATTCTTCTCTTGCCCTCTGTTAGCTTATTTTAAAGAAAATAGTTGACACAAATACATTTACCCATGAAAAATTCCATCTGTTTGTCTAAAATATGAGTGCATTTCTTTTCCAAAACAGCACTATACCTATTCAGTTATCATGCATAAAAAGCTAATAGCTTTATTTACTTAATATCAGCTAATATCAATGTTCATTATTCCCTGAATGTCTAAAATAAATATGTATATGTATGATGTGTGTGTGTGTGTGTATGTATATGTGTATGTATATATATTAGTTAACTTGTTCATTTCAGCTCAAAATAAGTTCTCTGCATGGCATTTGTTTATAGGGTTCTTATTCAACATTTTATTATGAAAATGATTGTTTTAGTTTCCCTGGCTGCTCAAGCATATACAATATGCAATGATTCTACTTAAACATTGGGAATTTATTTGCTCATGGATTTGAAGCTAAGAGAAAATCTAAATCAAGGCATCATCAAAAGCAATGCTTTCTCCCCAAAGACTGTGGCATTCCAGGGCTGGCTTCCAGCCATCTTTGATCACATGGCAAGGCACATGGAGGCCTCTCCTGGCTTCTCCCTTCTCTTCTGGGTTCTACTGATGTTCAGCTTCTGGCTGTTCCATCTGTGGCTTTCTTTCTGTGTGTCTGAATTGCATTGTACTTGTAAAGAACTATAGTAATGGGATTAAAATCCATCCTGATTGAGGTAGGCGGCACCTTATTCAGTAAACTCATAAAAAGGTTCTACTGACCATGGATTTACACCCACAGGAATGGATTACATTTAAGAACATTTTTTATAGCTCTAAACCACCACACCCTACCCTCTGGACCTGCAAAAGATGTTTTTTTCTACATTCAAAATACATTCATTCCATCACCACATCAGAAAAGCCTTAAGTCATTTCAGAAACAATGCTAAGTACAGTCTCCTGAAAATCAGTTATGGGTGTTGTCTGTCCAAGGGCACAATTCCCCTCTCTCTGTGGACCTGTGAAATCTAGACAAGTTTTCTTTTCCAATGATCAAGGGAAGGAAAGACATAGCATTGACATAGGGAGAAACCAAGAGATGCTGCCATGTGCCTTGCCATATGACTAGCTAAGGACAGCCAGCCCCAGAAAGGAGAAAGCATTGCCTTTATGATGCCTTGATTTGGACTTTCTTAGCCTCAAAACCATGAATAAATAAATTACCATTATTTAAGCCTAACCATTGCATGGTATTTGCTTAAGCAGTCAAGGAAACTAAACAAGATTTTGGTACCAGGAGAGTGGAGTGCTGCTATTGCAAATAACAAACTATGTGGAAATGGCTTTGGAATTGTATAATGGGTAGAAGCTGGAAGAATTGTGCGGTGCTTGATAGAAAAAGCCTAGACTGCTTTTAAAAGACTGTTGGTAGAAAAATGGATGCTAAAGGTACTGTCTATGTGGCCTTAGGTGGAAATGGCGAATGTATTATTGGAAACTGGAGGAAACGTAGTACTTGTTTTAAAGTGGCAGAGAATTTGGCAAAATTGAGTTCTAATGCCAGAGGGAAGGCAGAACATGAAAGAGTTGAACTTGGATATGTAGCTGAGATTTCTAAGTTAAATGTGGAACTTGCAGCCTGGTTTCTCGCAGCTTATAGTGAAATGAAGGAGGAAAGATATAAGTTGAGAACTGAATTCCTGGGCAAAGAAATGAGAAATTGATGGTTTGAACCCCTGTGAACCTGACAAGTTTTTTGTATGATTTTTATGAGTGGAACCACTGCCAGTCTGGGCTGAAATGGACAAAAAAGAGACAAATTGAAGGAAGAATTTCTATCTCTATTTCGGCCAGCCAACTTCATTTCAGTTCCCAGCCTATGGCCTGTCCTATGGAATTTGGGCCTATCCATTCCCATAGTTGCATGAGCCAATTCCTAAAAACAACAACAACAACAACAAAAAACTCATAATACTTACATAATATTTATGTATATTTATATATTATATAATATATTTATATAATATATAATATATATGTATCTCCTGTTGATTCCCTTCCCCTTAAAAACCCTCATACAGTTGTCAGACCTACAAAAGAGATGAAAAATAATTTACAGGGATTTACAGTGTGTGGGGAAGACAGACAATGAACCAGATAAATAAGTAAAACAGATAATAGGGTATTTAGTGATAAGTGCTAGGGAGAAATCTTAGGGACTTGGAAGTAGGACTTTTTGGCAGGTTGGAAGATTTGCAATTTTAAGCAGGGTGGCTAGGGTAGCCCTCACAAAGAAGGTGACATTTGAATAAATACCTGAAGAAACTGAGTGAGAAAACCACACGGATATCTGGGGCATAAGGATTCCAATACAGGAATAATGACATTAAAGGCCCTGAAGCTAGAATAAATTGGCATTTGTTTCATCGTTTTGAAAAAGTATAATTATGCAAGCATTATGAAGATTGTAACAGACCACAGTAGAATAAAATGTCACCCATAATTCTGCTATTGCTGTAAAACAAACTGTTTTCATATTTCTATACTTACTTCTTATCTTTCTGTGTGCCTATGTGTACCTAAAATTTGTGCGTGTAAATATTTTTGATTAACTTTATCTGATTTTTTTATTATACACATTTGCCACATTACTATATAATCTACAAATTCACTACTTTAGAAGTTGCATATTATTCCATCAAGTGAAACACCAGTATATTTTTTATCAAGCAATTCCCCCATTGTTAGCTATTTAAATACTATTTAATTTTTCTTCTTGTAATTATAACAGTAAGTATGTTTGTACCTTTAATTGCTTTTTCCTCTTTTGTTGCAAAAGATTTAGGAAAAATTCAGAAGTGGGATTATAGTATCAAAGGAATGGACATCTGAATGATTTTGCTTTTCCGGTTGGTGATCTTCAATTGCACTTGCAACTGACAGGATATGGTATTACCAGCTGCACAACTAGGAATAATTGAGTTAAGAATTAGAAGATGTATTTTGACAGTAGTTATAAAATGGAATTTCCTTGATTATTTTGCCTCTTTTAGCAAACTCAAATAAAGTAACATGTGTTTAATAGTTATATCTGTGAATATATCCATTTTATAGACTTTTTTGGCCTAGTTTTAATTTATATTTCTCAATATTTACAAATATTATTTTTCATGAAAACTGGTAGAAGGACGTATCCACTATTCTTGCTTTTGGATATAAGAACAAATTTCTTTAAAATGTATGTGAAAATTTAAATACTATTAAAATATTTTACATTAAAATTTTTCTGATTATAAAAGAAATACTCATTTACTTTTTAAACTTTGAGAATTTGAAAGTAAAAAAATAAAAATCAGCTCTATCCCTGTATCAGGGGGAAAATGAGACATGCAAACTTGCCTCCCCTCTCCCCAATCCCTTCCTCCCTCATTCTCTGTTAAAATAATAGTATGGGTATAGTCTGGGCAGGGGTGTAAGAGGACCTGAGGTTTATATTAATATGCAGAAAACAGAAAGAATAGGATTTTATTGATAGACAACAGACAGCAGAGATGACCCACACAAAGAGGCTCAGGAGAGCACTGCAGTGAAAACTGGGGGGAAGGAAGGGGCTTGCGGTTTTTCTACATGGAAAATACTAAAATTTCTCAGTTTAAAAATCAGTGACTATTAAGCAGTGAATTTGGGGACCATATTTAGGGGATTATGTACATTGCTGTCAGTGGAACAGCTATACCTGCTCATCTTTTTTTTATGAGTCCTCAAGACACTGATGCAACATATATTTATTTATGTTCTGCTGCCCTTCACCAGAACACAAGCTCCATCAAAATGGGGATATTATCTGTTCTCTTCCAGTGTCCAGAATGGTGTTTGGCACATATGAGTAATGTGTGAATACATGAGCCCAAACAAAAAATCTCCCCTACTTTCAAATAGTCAAAGTTCCTCAGCTTCTGGATATGCACACACAGTCCCATAAACATACATGCATAAATCAGTGGTCTAACACTTGTGTTTTTCAATTAGTGCCATAGGACCTGGCTTCTTTATGGGAATTCTTTTTAGGGAGACTGCCATACTATTTCCATGATGTTTTGTGTGTTTAGCTTTTCTAGAATCTTTAAAGGTTTTTTAGTAGGAAAAAGGAAGAGGGTTCATCAGGACTGCTAGCCAAGTGTGATTTTAATCCAGACATGTTTTGTTTTGTTTCATTGTAATAATTTAAAGTTGTATCCTTGGCCTCTATGACTAAAGTACAAGATGTCATATTTAATTGCTTATGCCTTTTGCTTTAGTAGAGTGGGGACTGGAAGACCTCTATAACAGTCTTCATTTAGAGATTCTATACCCAACTACTTTAATGGGATGTACCTTGTTGGCATCGTGCAGTTTGTATTTTTTTTTTTTTTACAACTACAAAGTGGCAGTTTTGCTTTTGGCCACTCTATGTAGCTATTCCTGAACACTGATCTAACTTCAAAAGCATAAAGAAGTATGCTGTGCTTTTGAAGTTGGGCAGGGAATGCACATAAACATATCCTAAGAGAGAAACATTTCTAAAAAGCCATTTGTTATTAAGCAGTTTCAAATTTTCTTTTATTTCTGTTTTCCTTTTCTCAATTTTTTTCTTTTTTGGTCAGTTTTCCCTCTCAGTTTTGCTTCTGCCTCACTCTTAAGGGGAAATTTAGATCTTAATATTTTGGTTTTCTGTACAGCTATCTCTAACTTTCGCTTTCTTTTGTTTTACACCATGTTGCAAAAGCATTTCTGTGGCTGTGCTCCCAAGAGTGATTTTAAAAGAGAAGCTTCAATAATGTTTGTTTAACTGTTCAATCTTCATTTAGAGTCTGGATAGAAGCCCTATCAGAGGCCTGGTATAGAGCAAGATGGAATCATGCATCTGATTTAAGGTTTTTAATAAAAAGTGAAAGTTAAAAGTAGTTCGCTGACAAGGGAAAATGGCACAGAAAACAGCAACTCAATGAAAATCCCATTTTAGTGTGAGAATAGAATTATAAGAATGGAAGGGTATGAAGGGAGGAGTTTCTCTAATTCTTCATTAAGTCTGTTAGAGACAGACATCCAAAAGAAAGATCAGAGAATAGAGTTCATTGAATCTTCACTACAGAAACTAAGATCGTGATATAGAAATTATTCCAATGATCTGATAAATGAAAACAGCCCAACCAGACAATTAAAGCTCAACCTCCTTTACAAATAGCTGTTTAGTTTGGATTTTGATCAATGGATATTGATTAAACATCCTCTGTCTGAAAACCATTTCCTTTTCTTCCTCAGATAATCCCAACACTAATACCAGGTTGTAGATGTTGTTGTCATTTTATGTATGAGGAACTGAAGCTCAGAAATTTTGATTAACTTGCAAAAAAATTACACAGCTAGTAAGTGTTCAAGCGATAATTTTATTTACAGAGGGTCTGATTCTAAGTCCAGTGTTATTTCCTGTAAATGCAGCTTTCTCTATTGGACCAACTGTGGCCAAAATAAGTGAAAAATAGCCAGATATCCATTGTCCACTATAGAAAGACTCTTATGGATCAGAATCATGATAAACATATGGCCATGAAGCAGATAAGAAAAGTCAACAAAATATTTTCTGGTTTCAAAAAGGAAAACTACATCTCAAAAAAGAATTTGCAACAGCCATGTATATTTCTTATTTATTGAATCCTGTTTGGTTATTCCTGATTTAAACTCTTTTTCTACCTGCCTATTTTCTATGAGACAATAGCTAGAATCAACAGTAAATAAAGACAAGCTCTATTTATTGTGACAAGATCATCTATACCTCTAGGTAGCTAGCTATATTTATATTTGAATGCAACTATAAGCACAGATGTTATAAAGAATTTTGATAGTCCAACTCTTATCTTTCAAATATTTCATCCAAGGCAGAAGGCAAAAACATACCAGAAAACTATAAGCTAGAAAAGTAGTTGTCTCTTACCATTCAAACATTTGTGAGTTACATTATCGTTACTCTTATTAAGCATGTGGTAGAACTGATTGATTCATTTTCATGAAATATCAATCTTTGATATTATATTATTACATTATTATATATTATCATGGATAACTATTTCTGTAATTTTTTATATGGGGTCTTTGAGTATTTTTTTAACTTTATTTTACTGATACATCTGTATTCAGATTAAACTAGTACAATAAGGTTTAAATACTTTCTTTGTTAAAGAAAAATCATTTGGTTTGTTATTTGTTCTACAATATTATCATATTGCATTATTTCTTTTCCTCCTTCCCTTCCTCCCTTCCTCCTTTTCTTCCTCTTTGCTCTCCTCCTCCTCTTCTTTCCTTCCTCCCTTCCTTCTCATTATTGGAAGGGCTATATGAGTTAAGGAGAAAAGAAGACATGTTTTTGTACCTTGCTTGACTTTTCATGCACTTTTTTGGTTACACTGTGGCACTGCCCCATCAAGGGGGATGGAAGACCTCTTCTACCTGCTGCCAAAATTTCAGACATCCAAAATGGATTTTTTCCTAAAAGTTTCCTCTTTCTAATGGTGTTTCCTCCACATTTGTTTTCCTAACCAAATAGCTGTCTCTCTATACTCAGAAAATCCAGTATGTTTTGAAAAATGCATCCCTGAGTATGATTCTTCCTTTTACAACATCTCTCTCTTTTGTACAGTTGTTTATGCTTTCAGTATTTATCTGCAAAACAACTACATTTTCTAACAGGTAATGAGTAGTTTGGGCATATGTTCTTTGTCCTGTTTGAAGGTGGCAACTACCACTGAAATCATTAGATCTCTACTATGTAGAAAGGGGCTATAAAATTGATTCAGAACATGGATTACAGAGTCAGAATATCTGTGAGTGAATCATGGTTTCATCACTTACCAACAGTGATCTTGGGAAAATCAGTGAATCTGTGCCTTGATTTTGCCAACTGTAAAACATATTTTAATAGCACCCATTCCTTGGGTTGATTTAAGGATTGGATATGTTACTCTGAGTTACATGTAGGGTACAAAGAAGGGTACTTGACAT